>JAUZST010004616.1:0-16184 GCA_034779995.1 Parotocinclus haroldoi | reverse complement strand
AGAGAGAGAGAGAGAGAGAGAGAGAGAGAGAGAGAGAGAGAGAGAGAGAGAGAGAGAGAAAGAGAGAGAGAGAGAGAAATAGAGAATTAAAATGAAGTCAAAGCAGATTTTAACCATTAATACAAAATGATTTGAATGATTGAATCAGGGAGATATAAGCATACAACACACACAACACAAACTCTTCATAGTGGTGGTTTCTGCAAGAAAACATATTAATTTATCTTTATTGTGAGTGCTTTTTAAATTGGAAAAAAAATCAAAGGGAGCAGGCAAAGTAGTAGAAAGAAAATGCAAAGCAGTTATCAAAATCTATAATGGAATTTAACATGAACACCTTTTCCACAACTGTTTCAAATCATGCTAGACTAGGTCATTTCTGGAAGGCAGAACATACACAGAAGAACATATACATTACATTTGTGTGTTTTTTAACTCTTTATTCTTTTATTACAAGCAGCAAATGACATTTAGAAGTGTATGTTTCTTACTGTAAATTGTGCTCCTTTGTCCCCCCTCCCAACTGTATATTCTCTCTAACATATAACTAGCATGTATAACTCACATTCACTTGTTGAATTACATCCTCCTTGTTATCTGCCTATATATCTCACCACCTTATACCATCCCCTAATGTGTTACAGCTTTCTTATACAAATGGTCATAACAGTATATTGCTTAATATTCTATAATTATTAAGTATTTCAGAAAATGTAAAATGTGGCTGTGCAGATGGAAGTGTACCAATCTTGTATTGAGTGGCATTTAGGTATCATTTACATGCAGTTTTCTTGAGAAAACACCCTTTGTATTTATATTACAGTAGCATAAAAGACTGTTAGACGATGGTAATGACAAGTCAATATATATTTTAGTCAGAGTCCGGTTTCACATAACTTAATGTGGTTATTATTAATGCATGCCTATATTTAAGATAAAACAGTCCACCCTAGTCTATGTCCATAGTGTTGGGTCATTAATTTACAGCTTTTTATCAGTTGCATGAGCATAATGTAGGTGTGCATGACTGCTGGATGTGCCATTTCTAAAAAATTCAAAGTATTGTGTGTCCTTTCTCAAGTTAAAATCAGTTCACAAATTATTGCAAAATGTACCCCTTTTACCACACTCTGATAGCTCTTCACACTCTGCAACGTAAATAAACAAGTCAACTACCAGGGGTAAATATTAAATTTCAAGCTTTAGATTTGAAGAGATTTAGAACAATGTATGTATTATCAAGTGCATTTTGATCATATTGTCCAAATTTTATTTGAATATTTTATTGATTGAAATGGTTTATATTTCAAATGTTCAGATTTCAATGCTCAGTTTTCATCATCAGTGTGTTAGGGGTGCACCCTGTGAAGGGCTGGTTTCACCTTGTTTCTCTCTTTTGACTATTGTGGTTGCATGTCCGGTTACAGCTCTGGCGGCATCTTGTGGTCCTGGTTGGTTCGTACACTCAGCACGCCCCCCTTCGGGCCGTCCAACCGATCGCAGCGACTAATTTTTGTCAGCATCTGTAGCTAGTTGCAAGCAATAACCAGCCTCCTTTAAGGATCGGTTCTGATGTGGTAATACTGTTGTTACAGCCTTATTTTCCCCTCTTCTGTCCCTTTTTTCTACCGCTATTTCCGTGGTGCTTCCGATGTGCTTGTTTTCATGTGCAAGTTTCATGTGCTGCTGTGCCACCGAGCCGCTGTTCCAGGTTTCCGCGAGCATGAAGCGAAACCATAGTTGGGCTTACCATGCTGCATCGGATCACTAACTGTAAATGCAAGACTCTCCGCAGTGGATTATACCCACTCACCACCTCAAAGCACCCAAATCATTTCACAGACGAGTACATAAGCACTGTAAATAAAATGCAGCTTTTTGTATCACAGCCTCAAATTCAGCCTCTTGTGTGTACCGTTGCACATTGGTTCTACCTCGAGGCTTTGATCAACCCAAATGTAACAGTACAAGTCAGCCATTTTGAACCAGCAGCAGCCATATTTGAAACACGTCTGAAGAACCCTCACACACCCCTCCTTAGCCTGTGGATTCTTTACAATCCACTTTCTAGTCCAGACCCAAGTATCCATGCCAGGATGACATGAACAACTGAAGGAGCTCTTGGACCAGAACCGGGTCTGCCTTTTTTTTACTCACCAATTGACTTCCTTTTTTCCAGGGAGACACTCGACCGTGATTGTTGACAGAGCCCTTAGGATGCCATTGAGCCTCCACCCCCGACCTAATGTTTGGATTGCTGCACCCGAACCCTTTGATGGTGAGTTGGGGAAAGTTTGGGGGTTCATCTACCTTGCGAACCTGGTTCCAACATGTTAAAAAGTTCACCCATTTTTAGTTATGCGAGTGCAATTATACTGACACAGGAGATGATGTATGTGCAGCTCTTACGTCTGTGCATGTATTTGAACATGTATATACAGTATGTGGAATACATGTGTGGGTGACAGTCTGTCTGTCTGTCTGTCTGTCTGTGAATACATTTTCCTAGTCAATTCAAGTAATTTCTCAGCAGATATTTCTTGTGAAAATGCATGAAGTGTTGTCTTACAGCTTTTCTTCATAAGAAAAGCTCTAAATAAAACAAATGTGCCACTTCATACTGATAGGAAAGAAATAGAGAATGTGGTGTAAATTGGGACTGTGGACCAGGTTATTCTCAGCAGGCACTGCAGAAGAGAGTACAGAGACAATGTTCGGCCTCATTATAGGACACTTTAAGTCAGAAAATCTTACAACCATGTGTGTCTAGCTCATCAGTTTCCATATGCATAGACTCTACTAAAATAAATAAATTAATTAAATCCTAAAAATAGTATAAATACATCTTTTCCATTTAGTAATCTCTTTGTAAGCTATTTTAGCAACACTCAATTCAGGTTCATAATATAAAGCATACGGGAATGAGATTTCCACACAGATGTGAATACCTCATTTACTTTCAGGGGTTTTCACCCACGTCAAAAGCATTTAATAAAATTTCTACTTTTTACTCCTCAAAATCCATAAAGAAATGGTTTAACCAACTGTGACAATGTGTAACATATCTGTCTTCTACAGAGCCCTGACCTTTATCTAATGCCCCTAATTATTAGATACTCTTGAAAATAACGGGACTGCCAGTCTTATTATTCAACATCATTGTTCAAATTACTGAATGAATGTTCCATAATCCCGCTGAAAATGCTTCTCAGCAAGGGTGTGGGGGTAAAACTCTAATATCTGATAAATTATATATAATAAATTATAAAGCACTAGCACAGCCATTTAATGAATATTATTCTAGTAATTTTGACTCCTATTTGTTACATACTCAGTTTAACTTATGTTATTTAAAATTGCACTGTCCTGCACTTTGTGGTTTGATCATAAATGTTTTCACAAAAATGTTTCTCTCTCTCCAACTTTCTCTGCAGATGGTTGATGAGCAGTGGCCCTTGCTGTCCCTTGGCCTGTGGCACTCCATAAATCATGCATAGATTTACTTATCATCATTAAAAATATATGTGGTTCAGATTTCTTATCACAACAAAATGTCTCCTCCACCAAGAGGGATGTATGAAGCAAGGAAAAATGATAGAATTGCCCTGCTGTAGCCTATACACTATTAAATATCCACTAATTTGATAGACTGCATCATGGAATCTGTGATGTTTTCTTTTTTTTCAATCTAGGTTATACATTTTTGGGATAGGGGAACAACTAGTCAAATGAATGATTCTTGTTTCCAAAAAAAAGTCTAAATATATTTGCCATTATGTTATGTGACCGATGCACATAACATAATAGGCAAATATATTTTGACTTTTTTTGAATAATAATAATAATAATAATAATAATAATAATACAAATAATATGTATGTTGTATAAATCATATTTATTATTATTATTATTATTATTATTATTATTATTATTATTGGTAGTAGTAGTAGTATAAAAGCAATTTCTCTTTGTCAGGGTTGTAGGGGATGGACTGGTGACTAAAACAGAATTTTTTGGGTGGAGTCAGAGTTAGAGATACTGATTCACTTTTTTATCAGCAATGAGTAACCTGTCTTCTTACAAGAAAAAGCAACAATGCACACTGCTGCTGTGCTGCTTAAAGAAAAATAATTTGCATTGCTTTTTATTATTCCTTGTGAACTCCTTTGTGACAGATGTTTTAGCACTGTTTGTTTTTAGATCAAGAAGAAAAGTATTTCTATATTGAAGAGTTGTATGTTATTAACTCTGCCAGCTGTTTGATAGTCACAATACATAACCTATTTCTTTAATAGGCACAAAACATAATATGTAATTTTTGTACTGCAGCTGTTAAAATTATAATGTGTCATTGCAAACTCAATTAGTCAGGACTGTTACTGAAACCTTTAAATAAGTAAATGTTATTTAAAATATAGTAATTATTATATAAATAAAAGATAAACACATATTGAACAGAAAGAGACACATACACACCCCTCTCTGTTGGACCATGTCCAGGTGCTTAGGAGGAGGAAATGTATTGTCTCTGTGCCTATTTTGTGTTCTGCCACTGACAGCCAGACATAATCACCCTTGTTTGCAGTGATCCTGTGAACAAAAGAAACCTGGGCTGCAATAGTCAGGAACTGTAGCATATTTATCAATAAATCCAGATTCTGTTTGGACCCGATAATGGTCAGGGTTGAGCATGGAGGGATTGTGGTAAACACTTCAATTCTAGCTTTGCTGCAGAGTGACACAACTGCTGATATGATGATATGAGGAGCCATTGCATGCAACAGTCACTCCAGAAGTGATACGAGGGACACTAACAATTAATTTATGGGACCAGCTCGGATGGCCATCTTTGGCAACCTACGAGTGTGCAGAATCTACAAGCACAATTGCTAAATCTGTAGGCAGATGTGCTGCATGATACCATATGAACTGTTTGCCCCATGGATATTCCAACCATATCTCATTTTGTATCCCCGTTAGATGCAGCCCAACAAGGTACTATAGCCTCCTTTTTTAACCCAATAAACGTATAATTCTACTCTAACTCCACTCACATAATTTCATTATTTATTGTCAGTGAGTGTAGCTTATATTGGCCGAATATAAAATATTAGCAAAATCAAGCCTTAATTAATGTACATTTATTCCTAAAAGTTTTTAACAAAATCGTGTCAAAACCAATTGCACACAAACATTTAGTAAAAAACATGACAGCACAAGAGTCTTCTCATATAACACAGGGCAACAAATTTATAACAATAAATATATTTTTCTGTATTCTGTAAACTGGTTTTCTATTAGAAGACTTCTTTATTTTCATGAAATTGGTAGATAATTATTCTCTATGATGGCTTTTCTAGCTGTTCACCCTAAGAGTTTGGATAGCAACAGAGTACCAGTTCTGATTGTTTCAAAAATTTTCCCCAGCACACTTCACACTAAACATATTTGAATGCTGATTTGAATTGGTTCTATTACTATAGCTATTGGAAACTTAGCTTCAAAAGTCACAAATTTCTAGTCTGGACTTCAGTTGGTCAGACAGTGGTGTTTCAAAGCTTGTAAACTCTTTACAAAACATCATAAAATTTTGACAAAATAGATATAGATACATAGATATTTATAAGAAAAATAGATATTTAGAACATAAATGAATAATAAACGCATACTGTGCTTGGTCATTTTTGGGGGAATAATCAGATTGTGAGGCTCATGTGCCTCACATATGATGGAGGAATGGGCTAAAAGTCTTTCAAGTGGATATACATGCACACAAAATATGGAAAGTAAATTTTCACTTTTATTACTCACATATATGTAATAGCAGATAATTTTGCTTAATGAATACATGACAAATTATAATATATAGTTTTTTAAATTAGGTTGTCTTTAGGTACTTTTATGGCCTTTTAAAATTGTAATTGATGATGGTTTAGGTAATATTATGGGCAATAATTTATACATTTTTATGGGTTCAACTATCAGGTACCCCTTCACCTCTGATGTACTGTGATTAGTTTTCAGCAACAGTTAGACTTAATGAAAGCCTGGAGAAGGCAGCTCTTAATTACGTTTGATACATGTGGGATCAAGAGCCAGTCTTTGCTAATTAAAGAACTAATGTTCTTTGAGTTTCTCTGTTCAAGTTCTTTCCACACACAACAAAAACCAAGGACTTTGGTACTTCTGAGACTGACAACAACAATGCTGTTAATTACAGATCTGCTGACAAGAGATGCATAGATTTGCAGTTTCATATTATTGTGATGCTTGAGTATTGAGACAAGGCATGGCTTGGGTTCTTGGTGATTGGCATTTTATGGGCATGATTCCTTTTTTGTGAATCTAGTGTGGCATCATGTCAGTTCTCATAGGGAGGTCTGCAAAGATCGATGATTTGTCGCATTCTATTATGAGGGCTTCGGATTGAGTAATTAGTGGGTAATCAGATCTAATTACACCCCTCACTTCTGCTAAGGTCATCATGCTTGAAGCAGAGCCTTTTGACAGAGATAAGGGAGCCAGGCAGAGATAAGATGTAGCAAAGCTCAAGAGAAAAGTTAGCGGGTCTGACTTGGTATCAGATTCTCTCCATCCAATACAATACAGAATAAGCTTTTTGCACCTAGTGATGTTTCTTATTGCATGCTGATGAAACGTACCCTGCTGTGTACTCAATCCTGTGAGAGAAAGGAGTGGGTAGGAGAAAGATATTGCAGAGGCTGTGTGAGATATAGCAATTTCCTGCCATCGAGGGCAATCAGTCCTCGCCTTGACTCTCAGTTTGCCATGGATGTGTGTCACACCAGTCCATCGTCCCATCAGTTAAGCTTGATAAGAAGATCGCTATTGATTGATGAAAATAAGTATTTATGACTTCTTTCTGAAAAAAATAAACAGTTTTACTATAATTGAGATACACACTTAATCCATGGCTATGTTGTGTTACCAGTCATAGCAGTCCTGGCTGGTTTGTTTCTAATTACATAGAGAAGTCAGTCAAAGCAAACATCAAAATAACCTTTCAGGAGGTCTATATCAGCTACAATCTGCTGGATTTAAATTGATTAATTGCCATATTAATTCATTTTAGTTCTTAAACAGTGTGTAGGTTTAATGTGGTGATCTATATTACACCTTATCTCATAAAGAATTGCAGTAGGGGTAAGTGAGTTTTTCACTATATTAATAAAGCTATATGAAAGAAGGTATTCTAACCCTACCCTCATCAGTTGTACATGCCAACTGCCACACCAGCCATTGTTAAAACACCATCTGTCGAGCAAAGGTCCAAGAAAAACTATGTAGCTCTTCAAAATATACTTCTATAGTCAGCCACCTATTTATAGCCCACAAATACTAAAGTCATGTCCCAATTGTCAGTCTAATCCCTTAGGTGTTCCTCAAAGTGAACACTGTCAAACTGTTGGGGCATGAAGGTTATAGCCATTCAAAGTGTAGGAGGTTTTAAAGTTACACACATTGTGTTATTTTAATATTTTACTTTTGTTTAAATATTTCGTATGATCATGCTTAGAATACCAGACACACCAAACTGACAACCCGCCATAAATCCAAAGCAGAGTAAGCTACCAATTCTAACCTAAGCATCTTTTCTAAAATAAGTGGATAGTCAGAACTGACAAAATAACCTGATGATTACAACTGATATCAAGATAACATAGAAAACACAGGCAAATGGCAAGAGTCAAAAATGAATACATAAATAAATAAAAACAGTCCAGTCCACTAAGAAATGAACCACTGAACAGTCTTATCAGGAAAAATATCCAAAACACGAGGCAAAACTATGTCCAGACATGGAGCAGGGTTCATACGTGAAGTAAATATACAGAATGAATGAGGTACATTCACAATCAGATCAGAGTGCAGCCATGATTAGACTTCTCTGTGACGTAAGTAAATGCCGTTTAAATGTCATGGTGTGTAATCAGCTGAGATGAACCTGGTGTGGGTGAATGTAAATGTGAAAGTAAATGGGTGAATCAGCAGTGGTAGCATAGCAAGCTGGGAAGTGGAGTACAGAAAAGTTGTGACAATGTACAGTGTTTTCAATTTAGTAATGTTTCTTTTTATGAAGTGTACCGTTGAACTACCTCATTACATATCATAATTACAAATGTATGTTCACAAGAAAGTGGTGCGGAGACCATGCTTATATTACTGTCTAAGATAATCCTTTATTAGTTTGACCCTTTATTTACAATGTGTTAGAGTTACAGAAAATGCATTGATGGGCAGTATGGCGAACAACACAAAATATCAGCCAGATAAAACAGAGATTCGATAGGTGAATGTGAACCAGTCTATATAATTTAAGTTTATACAGATAGTGGGGACAAACTAATGAGTACTCTACAATAGGACAGAGACACACATTTACAACCCAAAATCCCAATGCAGGTGGGATGTTGTGTAAAACATAAATAAAAACATAATATGATGATTTGCAAATTCTTTTTAAATACACCACAAAGGCAAGATATTTAATGTTCAAACAGATCAACTTTATTGTTTTTTGCAAGTATTTACTAACTTATAATTTGATGCCTACAACACATTCCAAAGTAGTTGGGACAGGGCAACAAAAGGTTGGAAAATTTGAGGAAAAACACCTGTGTAGAACGTTCCACAGGTGAGTACCATGAGAGTATCATGGGAGCATCCCCTAAAGGTTTAGTCGTTCAGAAGCAAGGATGGGGCAAGGCTTACCACTTTGGGAACAACTACATGAGCAGAAGATCCAACAGTTTAAGAACACAATTTTTCATCTTGCAATTGCAAGGAATTCGGGGATTTAATCATCTGCAGTCCATAATGTGATCAAAAGATTAAATAAATCTGGAGAAATCTCTGCAAGTAAGTGGCAAAACCACTCAGGCGACACTACATTAAAAACATCAATTTGTAATGGATATTACCACCTGGGCTTCAGAAAACCATTGTCAGTGAACACAGTTCATTGCTCCATTTACAAGTGCAAGTTAAAACTCTACCACGCAAAGTGATAGCCATATATCAACAACACCCAGAAACGCCACCAACTTCTCTGGTTATCTGAGATGGACTGATGCTAAGTGGAAAAGTGTCTTGTTATCTGACGAGTCCACATTTCAAATTGTTTTTGAAATAATTGACATAGCGTCCTCCGGGCCAAAGAGGAAAAATACTGCCTGGGTTTTTTATCAATGCAAAGTTACAAAGCCAGCATCTCTGATGGTATGAGAGTGTGTTAGTGCCCATGGCATGGTAACTTGTACATCTGGGAAGGCGCCATTAATGCTGAAAGGTACATTCAGGTTTTGGAGCAACATATGATGTCATCAAAGCAACGTCTTTTTCAAGCATGTCTCTGTTCATCTTAGCAAGACAACACCAAGCCACATTCTGCACGTGTCATAACAGCGTGGTTTCGTAGTAAAAGAGTATGGGTACTAGACAGGCCTGCCTGCAGTCCAGACCTATCTCTCAATTAAAATGTGTGGCGCATTATGAAATGCCAAATACGACAATGGCGACCCTGGACTGTTGAGCAACTGAAGTTGTACATCAAGCAAAATGGGAAAGAATTCCCTTTACAAAGCTTCAACATTTAGTGTAGGAAATGTAACACAGTGGTAAACATGCCCCTACCCCAACTCCTTTAGAACATGTTGCTAGCATCAGATTTAAAATGCAAAAAACTAAAGTTTTTCTGTTTGAACATTAAAACTATTGTATTTGTAGTGTGTTCAATTGAATATGGGTTGAAAAGGATTTGCAAATCATTGTCTTCTGTTTTTATTTATGTTTTACACAACGTCCCAACTTCCTTGTTATTGGGGTTGTACAAACATAATTTACAGCTGGGTACAACAAAAGCAGTGTCATACTCACAAATATGAATCCGGAATCTGTAATAATTACTAAATAAAACATAGTAACATTGTATGTTGGGCAAAACAGTGTATTAATTTATTTATTTATGAATCTTTTTTTTAAATTTATTATCATTTTTAAACCTTGGTCATTAAACAGTGCTTACCTGTATAGCTATATTAACATTTTTTTCAGTTTTACATTTATTCACGAATCTTGTATAGTTTTTCTATCAAAGAACTTCTAATTGATGTCATTTAATGCATTCAAAAGGGACAATGCATTGCATCTTTATTTAAATATCCCCTTCTCTATCTAACATACATGAATAATTCATAAGCAGCACTGCAGCTGGGAAACATTCTGTGAACTGCTGAGTGTCAGAGCGAATGAAATCATTTCATATGCATGTCGATGTGCTCCAGAGGGGCACTTTAAATGTTACTGCATCCAAATCACATATCTCTGTTTCAGAGAAATGCTTTCCAAACTACCTAAAGAGAATCAGTATGCTTCACCTTTCCCTTTTAATGCATTGAATGTCATTTACTCTATCTGTCAATACAGCTCCAATCACATGGCACAATAGAAAACATGCCAAGAAGCTACAACACTTTAAAGCTTCAATCAAAGGCCTTTGCTGCCAAATAGTCTTCATCTCAATATCTCAGAGACTCCTGCAGATTGATATATGTGCCAATGTTCTGTTCTGTTCTTTTCCAAAGCATCAGCACAAGCGAGAATGGATGCAGACAAATACTTTCAATCCAGTCATGAGGAAGAGGATTATGCAGATTATAAACACAGTCCCCTATTTTAGTATTTTAAGCTAGACTGAGATTGCTTGAGATATCCTCATCTAAGATCATTAGCTCTGGTGCTTCTCTTAACACACAAATCAGCAAGTCACACTTTTGTAAACAAATCCTTTACAATAAGCTTTCATTACACAGATTAATCTCAACATTGAGAACTTGAGTTCTCTTGAGTACTGATTTAAAATAGTATTAGAAACATGGAGAGAAAGGTATATGGTACAGATTTTACATTCAGAAGAAAATTGCTTTATAGCAAATCAACATTCACTTTTGTGAGGCATGCTGGGAGAAACTAAACTGTCATTATAACTTACAGTATATCACAAAAGTGAGTACACCCCTCACATTTTGTAACTATTTTATTATATATTTTCATGGAACAACAATAAAGATATAGCCTACAGCTTGTAAAACAGTGTATATTCACCGTGCTCTCAAAATAACTCAATACACAGCCATTATTGCCAAACAGCTGGCAACAAAAGTGAGTACACCTTAAACGAAAATAGACACATTCTGCCTAAGCATTCATTTTCCCTCCCCAGTATCATGTGACTCGTTAATGTTACAAGGTCTCAGGTGTGAATGGGGGAAGGTGTGTTAAATTTGGTGTAATCGCTCTCAGACCCTCAATCTAGTCGCTGGAAGTTCAACATGCTCTAGTTGTCTAAGATTTAAAGGGTGCCTTTTCCAGACGGCATGTTCAGCTCCTTCCAATGATGCTCAATAGGATTTAGATCAGGGCTCATAGAAGGCAATCTCAGAATAGTCCAATGTTTTCCTCATTGCCATTCTTGGGTGTTTATAGCTGTGTGTTTTCAGTCATTATCCTGTTGCAAGACTCATGGCCTGAGACTGAAACCAAACTTTCTGACACAGGGCTGAACATTTCTCTCTAGAATCCCTAGATAGTCTTGAGATTTAATTGTACCCTGCACAGATTCAAGGCACCCTGTGCCAGATGCAGCGAAGCAGCCCCAGAACATAACAGAGCCTCCTCCATGTTTCACAGTAGGGACAGTGTTCTTTTCTTGATATGCTTCATTTTTCCATCTGTAAACATAGAGCTGATGTGCCTTGGCAAAAATTCAATTTCTGTCTCACCTGTCCATAGGACATTCTCCCAGAAGCTTTGTGGCTTGCCAACATGTAGTTTTAGCAAATTTCAGTCTGACTTCTTATATTTTGTTTTCAACAATGGTGTCCTCCTTTGTCATATCCCATTAAGTCCACTTGATTGGTTGGCTCAAACAACGATGGATGGTGCAATGATGTTCTTTGAGCTTGAAGTTTACCTTTAATCTGTTTAGAAGTCTTTCTGGGCTCCAGAAAATTTGTATTATCCGTCCACCCCCGGAATCACAGCCGCGTCAGGCCATGTCATGATCCTTGGCCGTAAAGGCTGTCCCTGGATCCCCGGCTCTCGAAAGCCGTCCTTTTATTTATCCCCCTTTTTGTCCTTTTATTTTGTTTGTTTTTATTTTCTTTAATTTATTTTCATTTTATGGTCCCCCCAGCTGACACCTGACACCAGAGCCATTCCGCAGACCCTCTGCCCCTCGCCACTGAGGACCCTTGACGTGCCAGCCACTGCGATCCTTCGGCGAAACTGCTGTTCAGCAGACACTCGGCATCCATCCCGGACCTCAGGAGTCTCGGCTCATTGACCTCCTCTGGACCCAGATGGGACTCATTTTGTTTTTTATGCCTGACTTCATGACTTCTTTTTGTTAATAAATGTTCATTCATTACTTTACGTTGTGATCTGTATGTGGGTTTGGCATTTTGGGCTCCGATTAAACCCCGGTAGGGATCCTGGGGATTTGGTGAGACCAGGAATGGTCTTGCAAGACCTCCGGGATGCCCTATCATAATAACCATGTAACCAAACAGCACAGTGACTACCTGTAGCCCTATATATAGGCCCACTGACTGAATACAACATTGTAGAGACTTGTAATGCTAATTAGTGAATTGACCTTGATTGAACATGTCCCTTTGGTCACACTATTTTCAGGGGTACATTCATTTTTGTCCAGGCCTGTTTCATGAATTTACTTTTCAAAATAATTCTGTTGAACCATGGTTTAAAATCAATGTTGGATTTTCATTTTCAGAGAATTTTTATTTATTATTCCTTTTGTCAGATTCAGGTTATTTCTGTGACAATTGTGGGCTTTTCTTTCATTAACTGAGGGGTACCAACAATCCATGTGTGTATATATGTTGGTCCAAATAAAGATGGTTTAGGCTATAAGAAATTGCCAACACCCTGAAAGTGAGCTTCAGCATGGTGGCCAGGACCATGCAGCGGTTTAACATGACAAGCTCCACTCAGAACAGACCTCACCATGGTCAAACACAGAAGTGCACATGCTCAGAATCATATCCAGAGTCTGGCTTTTGAAAATAGACATAGGAGTGCTGCCAGGATTGCTGCAGCATTAGTGCAGCATTACATGCTCTAATGAACTTCATAAACTTAATTAAGGCAGTGAATATAGCTTAGTTCATTAACACAATTGTTTTTGTTTAATAGCATTTGTGGGAGAAAGGCTTCCTCCAGTAATTGGACAACTTGTGAGTAAGAACCGAAATATTTTAATTGCAAAATATCTCAACTCCTCAGATTGGTTTCCTTAGAACTAAATCCAGGGATTTTTATTTCCTAACAGTATAAGTCAATGACAGAAATAGTAATAATATAGATATATTTTCTACCTGAAGGTACATTGTGGATGTCACGAAGGGTGAAGTATCGGAGGCAAACGCGACGTGCGGGACAACCAGGTTTATTGAAACTAAATAAACGAAACTTAAAACAGAACTAAACATAACGAAACAACAGGCGGGTAGGATCAAGGACTAGAAACAACAATGAAAGATCCTACCTCACCTGTGTCAAAAACAAACCAAAACCAAATAATAACATGCAACAAAGATAAAGAGTCCTCGCTGATCCGGGACAGGTGTGCACAATCAAGGCACGCCTGCGCAGTCGTCAGGCGTGACAATAGAATTATAACATGGTATATTGGCACTGGTGTGCTGATCTTCGATATTTGCCTAATATCTCTTGTTTGTGTTACTGCTTTAAGATGATAAAAACATATTCATTTTTGCATGGACCCGAGACTTCCAGGCCATCCACTCAAGCCATATTTCAGGTCCGTTTTCTGTCAATTTCTGACATTTAAATGAACTTTTAAAAAGTCAAATTCTTTACCATCTCAATGTTTGTGCTTAATGATATGTTTCAAATTCAAATGTATTTATATAGCGATTTTTGGTGCATTGTCTCAAAAGCAGCTTTTACAATATTGTATTATTTTAAAAAGCCAATCCCAAATTGAGCAAGTTTAAGGTGACAGTGGAAAGGAAAAACTCCCTGAATAAAGAAGAAAGAAACCTTGGGAGGACCGAGACGTTTTCAGATTTTCCCAACAGGCTTTAAACTTATGTTTCCAGCATCTTTTCACATCTCAGTGTCTTCCCTAATACAAAGACAAATTGCATTACACTATTAATTACTGTTTATCACTGTATATTATGGTCTCATTGAAGCGATCAGACTGTGACTCAGCAGCTTTCCTTACTCTGTATCAGTGTTTTCATTTTCCTTTTTTTTGCCCTTAATTTATGAGCACAAATTTTCATTTGATTGTGAATCAGACTCTACCATTCAGGAGCTTTAACAGTGTTTCAAAACGGTGGCAGCTGTTGCGGTCACACGCTGCGTGTTCGCTGCCAGATGGCAAATATCTTTGGCATGAACAAGAACAATTTTACCATCTTTATTTGTATCTGAGATTTCAGTGTTGATGCTGAATAGGACTGATAGACAGAAATAAGCTGTGACTTTAAAGTCACATTTTTAGCCCTGACCAGGGTAATGAGGACCTACTCCAGGAGAATACAGGGCTCAATGCATCCTATATGGGTTCAACACAGGGCTTTTTAGGAGTTGCTGTGCTGGAGTGTCTTGCTCTGAGCCACTTCCTAAGACGCAGGCACTCGTGTCGTCATGCGAATCCTGGCCCAGTAAAAAGGCACTGCCTGGACTCAGACTTGCAGTGTTATTCTAGCATCTTATAACGGCGGTATTGAAAATGCATCTACAAATTGCACAACATATCTTGCATTTACTTGGGCTTCTATTGCTTTGCAGACAGATATTTTATGGGGTTTTGCTTGGACAACTGTATTTCATTTGTTACGAAACATCCTTTCCTGCCTTTCAGGCCTTCAGCACATTGCAAAAAAGTTGGGACGCCAAAGCATTTATCACTTACTGTACTGTACTGTAGCCATTTCTTATTTTCACACTTAAAAGACGTTTAGGTACAGAGAATACTAAGTAGTTAAGTGTTTTAGGTGCTATTTTGTCCCATTCTTCCTGCAAACGTGTCTTAAGATGTGCCACAGTATGGACTTGTTTGTGGGTGACACAGTGGCTCACCTCGGAACAAGAAGATCCTGGCTTCAGTGTCAGGGTGGAGTGACCTGGGACCTTCCTGTGTGAAGTTTTCATGTCCTGTCTCCAGTTTCCTTCCACTGTCCGAAGACACACTGTGATGATTATGCTGAAACATAATAGTACAGAACCATAATACAACTAAAAATGGGAGAATCACCGTAATTGTTGGATATTACAGGAATGAAAACAACGTAGGCCTAAGATAAAATGTGTAAATCTATCTATTGCATAGTTGCAAGTCTATGCAAGTCTACTTGTGCATAGTTTTTGCTAAAGTTTGGATAACTCTGCTACACTTTTCTAGTTCATAACTTTCTGCTCCCCAAGCTCGTCATGTTTTCTTCCACTATAAAAAATTAATGCATTAGTAACTGGGAAAGAAGCAACCAATTAAAACGGAAAAAAGAGAAAGCTGGATATTTAGTAGGATTTCATTTAAGTAAATGTCGTTGGATATTGTACAGGCTGATTAAATCATTATACAAGTTTATACAGGTTTGGCTGGTTTTTTTTAAATTAGCAGAGTTTAACATGACCTCTGCAGCAAACAAACAAACATTACTGTATTAAAAAATAAATAAGCCATTAATCAAGTTGATTACTAAACAAGCATAAGGCAGTCAGTGCATTTAGAAGAAATGTTACCATTATCTTTGCTGTTTGGCTCTGGCACACTACAGTATCCCATATAGCGTTTCATATGTACTGGTCACAATAACTCACACACACACACACACACACACACACACACACACACACACACACACACACACACATATATATATATATATATGTGCTTATTATTTTTGTTTTTATCATTTTATGTTTGAGATAACATCTAGTTTATTATTTATATTTGATATGCATATGATTATATAATTAACATTTATCCAAAGTTTTATATATATATATATATATATATATATATGACATATGGAAATTATGCAGAACAAAAATAATAAACATATAGATAATGAATATGTAAATAAATACATAAAGATATATATGGA
>JAUZST010004615.1:0-16184 GCA_034779995.1 Parotocinclus haroldoi | reverse complement strand
ACACACACACACACACACACACACACACACACACACACACACACACACACACACACACACACACACACACACCAGTTTAGAGTAATCAGTTAACCTAGCACGTTTTTGGACTGTGGACCGGAGTACCCGGACTAAACCCACACAGACACGGGGAGGACATGCACACAGATATGACCCAGACCACTCCACCCTGGGATTGAACCCAGAACCTTCTTGCTGTGAGGCAGCAGTGCTACCCACCGAGCCACCCAAGAGGTATATTGAAAACGATGCAATATTGGAGCTTTTTTTAAATGAAGTAGTCAAAATAAAAAGTGCATTGAAATTGCAGAGTCTGTGTTTCAGAGAGGTGATGGCTGTCTGTTATGGAGTACAGTCATGTGCAGTGATTTAGTGGTAGCATATTTGTTTTTATTTATTATTATATTATTATATATTATTAATTTTTACCATTGCTATCAGCATCAATGGCTGTTTCAGCAACACACACACGGTTACATTTATACACAAGGTTATCTACACAGAAAATACCTAGGGTAGGCCACCCTGGGATTGAACCCAACACCCACTGAGCCACCGGGCTATCCTTTAGTGGTGGTGAATTGCATAATGGAAATTCATTGTATTGAAATCCATTTTTGATTTTCTTATGAATTTCAGTGACAGTGTATTAAACAGTATTTGTTAATTATAATAATAATTATTTACTATAATTCCTGGTCTTTAGCAACTGCTTCCTATTCACTCTGAGCTGTGCTCAAACTGTTCAAGATCTGGATGAAGGACCTCCAAAGATACTTCAATTGTGCTTGTCATGGGATGGGGATGCCACCACCAGTTACAATATTGCATTACCGTTTAGCATACAACCCAGTTTTGTCAATAATCCAACAAAATATGGCTTTGATGCTCTTCCGTAACACTCCCACAGCCAGTTCTTAAATCTTCTAAGGGACGAAAACTCCAAAAAGAGGCCTAAACTTATAAGTAAGAATTAAACGCATTCATTTTCTTATCTGTTTAATCATAAAAAAAAGCTGGTACCTAGCTGGTAGCACAGGGCACAAGGCAGGAATAACCCAATCCATTATATGGTACAAACATTCATACACTTAAGAACACTCCCAGGCCACTTTAGAAATACCAAGTAACCTAACACACATTTCCTGTGGATCGAAACTGGGGTACCCAGAGTAAACCCACGAGTAAACGACGGGTACGGGGAAGACATTCTAAGCCCGGGAATGGACCGAGATCAGTCCAACTGGATTCGAAGCCACAATCTACAGCTTAAGCAGGAAGCTAAAATGAAAGAGGAAACATGTTTCAAAAAAACGTAATAAATATAATAAACTTATAAACGATGGGTAGCACCGCTGCCTCACAGCAAGAAGGTCCCAGGTTCAATCCCAGGGTGGAGCGGCTGTGTCGAGACTCCCCGTGTCTTTACTCTGGTTTCCTCCCACAGCCCTAAAGACGTGCGTGTTAGGTTAATCAGTGTCTCTAAAGTGGTCCTTAGTATGTGACTGTGTGTACCCTATGACAAACTGGCAAACTGGGTTGTTCCTGCCTTTGCGCCAAGAGTTGACAGGTGAAAATGTGTCTCGTTCTTATAATACTAATGTACACAATCCAAACAACTAAGAGCTAAGGGTCTTGAACCCTCAACCTTCTTGTCAATAGTCCTATACCTTAACTGCTGCACCACCACTGTCTCACCACGGGTGTCAATAACCTTCGTCATTTTCCTCTTCAAAGGAAGGACAGAGGGGAGAATCGCTTTCAAATTGTTGCTACATGCTAGAACACTACATATGTGAATGTACGCCATTCTTTTGACAGCTGCTATTTGAACATATGACTGCTTTTCACTCAGCCCCAGAACTGCATTATTGAACACGAGGCTTGGTGACAGGCAGAAACATGAAGCACTGGGAAATTTCAAATCTATAGCAAAACTTGTAGTAATCGAGATCTGATTATCTGCTCGCTGCAGGTACCATGTGACTACATTTAAGCTTCGTCACCACAAACCTTCCCCTTCATATGCCTTCCCCTGGACACTGTTCATCTCCCTAATGAAAGTCAATGACATACATTAACATAGATTTCAGAAAGGAACATGTATCCATGGTAACCTGCGTGTCCATCCCAGCGCGCACTACACTGATTTTCCTGCATGCAAACAAAGATAAACACAGCAGTCACAACACGGGGTTCACTTATCTGGAGGACTGGCTTGTCTTCATGTACTACTGGATAACCCCACCTCTGCTTGGCCTCATTACAGCAAGACAAATCTCGTTTGCCGTTCGAGCCGTCGTCTTTAGAGCGGTGTTCGTCTGATGTCAAACGTAACGAGACGAGAACAAGAGATGGGAGTAAAGGGTCTCCGTGCAATCTGAATTCATTTTCCGATTCATCAAACGGCCCGAGTCAGCCAAGCGTACAACGGTGAATGTGTCTGTATAATGGCAAGGCTAAGGGCGCGGATTTCTTCTTCTGAGAGAATATGATGTGCTTCTTAACACACAATCGGAGATAATACGATTTCAATCACAAACAATTTCAGATTCCTTCATTCAGGTTCTTACCTGCTTGACCCCTGGTCACGGTTGCAGGAGAGCCAGGGCCTACCTGGTGGCATAAGGTGCAAAGCAGAAACAACCCTTGACAGGGCATCGACACACTTACACACACTAGGGGCAATTTTAAAGATACAAATTAACCTAACAAGCATGTCTTTTGATTGAGGGATGCAACACGGAGTACTCGGAGTAAACCCACTTGGACATGGGGATGACATGCAGACACCACACAGAAAGAACCCAGAGAGATTCGTCTGCGATTGAAATCTGGACCATCTTGCTATCCATGAAGAGGCGACAAGGCTATCCACCAAGCCACCGTCCAATTTCAGGATCATTCACGTTCTTATGGACTTGATTTTGGACAGGGTCGCGGCCAGATGGACGGAGCCAGTGTCTAGCCGGTAACATAGGGCAAAAGGCAGGAACAGCCCTGGGCAGGGCGTCAATCTATCGTAGGGCACATACGCTCACACACAGTCACACACTTTTTGCTTTGAGGCAACAGTGCTAATCGAGCCACCGTGCCATCCAATTTCAGATTCAGTACAAAAAAAGCTTTAGCTTTAAGGAGTGGAGAACCCATCTGTCCTTCTGTCAGGCTCATGCACACATTCTGTAGGTCATGCCTCTTCCACCGAGACTCACAGGCACAGAGACCACATCACTTTCACTGCTGTTGATGGGCAGACGAACCAAGTCTCCTTCAATAGGACTGACAGGCCCAGTGGAGACCTCATATTTACTTACAGGCTGAGAAGCCATGACTCCTTTACTGACACTGGTAAGAGCGGCGGCTGGTGTTAAAAATTTTAACAAGGGGGCGTAAACATATGCTGGAAAAAAAAAGAAACAGAGCAACACACTGTAATGCTGTCTACATACCAACCAGTAGAAATACTGGATCATTCATTTTGCCGTCCTCTCCTTTTGACCTGCACAACTTATTGGCTGATTAAAGTCTGAGTCACCAGCCTCTTTAAGTCTCGTACCACCGTAACTACGTCAGTGTCCACAACGTTCCGGTTCCAGCACTTCAAAAGAGCAAAAAGGGAATGCAAAATAAAGGTCACACCTTTCACACCCTCTTTACTGTGACTGACAGGACCACGCCTCATTCGTCATTTCCCGAGGGCCTGGGTTCAAATCCTAAGTGTGGCTTGAAATGTGAAGGTTAGGTGATGCGTTTGTGAAAGCCTGTGACGGACTGGCCCATGACCAGCCTATACCTCTACCTGAGAATTCTGGGTGACCAATCAGCATAAGTGGGGGTAACACAAGATGCTGCTGTATGCCTAAATAAAAAAAGGCCATTAAAGAAAGGTATAGATTTGAATGGGTGCCCCAGATGTCAGCCATCATACATCCTACTCACCAAAATTAGGTAATACAGTGTTCCCTCGCCACTTCGCGGTTCACCTTTCGCAGACTCAGGGGAATTGAAAAAAAAAAGTTAAAAAAAAATATTAATGGAAAAAATATATCGCGGAATTTCGCTGCTTCGCAGGTTTTTGCGGGACTTTTACATTAAGAAAAAAAAATCCCAAAATGTATAAAAATATATTTGAAAAAATATATTAATTCTAACAAGAAAGGAATGCTATAAATCATAAAATATTACGATTTACTCAACAATAACGTGCTTACTCAGCGGATGAATACTCACCAAAAACGAGAAGTAAGACTAGAGCATCGCCTGCCTGTGTCGTTACTTGCCGACATGACAAGTTTTTATCTGCGATTTTCTGTTCGCTGTTTGTGAAAGTTTTTCGTTTATAGCGGGTGGTCCTGGAACGTAATCAACCCCCCCCCCCATAAACGAGGGAACACTGTATCCCCTAATGAAATATCCCCAATTTTTGGTGAGCAGTGTATAAACGTCTCATTTAAATACACAAAACACCACGTAATTGTCACTAAAATACATACATCATATTCTGTTCAAATTCTTTAGCGGTATGGTTCACGACGAGATGAGCTTCCCCTGCATCGACCCCTCCTGATGCGATTCAACGGGAGACTGAGCTGCTGCGGGTCGTCATGGAAACAACAGATATAATACAGCTATCAGTTGGAAAGCTAAATGAGTTGTGCACAAGCAAAAAATATTTAACGAATGAACAAAGCCCTTTATGGGTACCGGCTGCTGTACACATGAAACAGCTTGGTTAATAAGCCACCATCACGTATGCTCCGGCTGTACGATCTTCCATTAACCAACCAGAGCAGACCGTTACACAAGGTGTAATCACTACTAAGGAAGCACATTATAGGGGTCAATGTTTGTTTTTTTCCTCTGATAAATGGCTCAGAAAGAAAGGACAGAAAAGCACTGGTCTGATTCCCCAGTGATATTCAGCCTCGTCCTCTTTCTTCCTTACTCATTTATCATATGGGCTGATGCTGCCTCCACATCTCTTGAACTGGTGACAGGTAATAGATGGGGTATGATGGATGACGGGAGCTTCTAGGTGACAAAAACATGATTCTAATATTCTACAGAAGCCAAAGGCTATACAGGATTCAGCCTCAGCTGAAACGGCTGTGCTTCAGTAGTGAAGTACAACACTGTACCTCATGTGGTCTTCTGGAACATGTCATGTAGACGTGACTGATTTACTTCTATCAACCACAAGAGGATTCCCGAGGTGCAGTCTTGATGTAAGGGGGTATTATCGCCTCATCGGTGTGGCAACTGTATTGGAGGAGTGCTTTGTGCAGGCCTTCCTCAAGCTGTTGTTACAAAATTGGAACACAGCCCTTCCACAGTAATTATTATCAACAGAACCAAACAATCCAACCCAAACCATCAGATATCCACCAAGATTTGTGAACAGTGTACAGTACTATCCATCCCCCGGCAACAGATCAAACAAAAACTGAAATAACAGGTTATGAAATGATTTTGTTATTTCGATCATTTAGACTAGTACAATCAAATGTGCATGTGCTCTGTAGCCGCATTCCTATCTAATTTAAAATCTCATTTCGTTCGCGCAACAAATCTTTTCTTAGATCCAGTAAATAAATCAAAACTCTAGCTATGAGAGAACCATTTCTAGATCTGTTGAACTTAATCTATTTAACTTAATTTCTCTCTTTTCCTGCCAATCAAATTAAACTTCTTAGAATGTTTAAATTAAGCTGTAAAATTCCTCTCACCTGACTGTCCTTTGGAGAAGCTGCTGCCTTTACAAGATTCATACACGCATCTATAGGTAGATGAACAATATTGAGTTAGGATCATACCTGTCAAGCCTCCCGTTTTGGCCAAAGAAACTACCATATTTCACTCCTCTTTCCCGCCGTCCTCCCTCATCAGTATTTTCCCTTAAATATCCTATATTATAATTTTAAAAACCATTCTCTCCAAACTGAAATGTCACTATCCTTGCGAGAACTGATGAGAAAGACTGTTACAGAAAATAAGATGTCATTAGACAGCAGCACTGTTTGTGCTTTACTCTCATGCAAAATTAACCACTCTGGCCCCGCCCACAAATCCACTCCTTCCAAAAAGTGTTAAAGGGTGCAAAGTCTCTGTATAATAAGTCAGTGAATGCCAGAGAACCACGAGTGAACATGAGATAGTAAAAATGAAAATGAAATGTAATGAAAATAAAATGTTTCACTTTTAGACAAGCATATATGTAAATATATGTTAAGACATGTATATATGCTGAAAATATGTAAAATAAATAAATGTGCTTCAATTCCCTTTTGTGTTTTCATTTGGGCTTTATTATAAGAATGACATATGTAGGAACGTCCACAGCATTTCAGTGTCAGCAACGGTAGGAATATAAGATTCTGATCTCATTGTAGTTTGTAAGTGGTTCTCAGGTGGTTATTTTAGATTTCTTGTGAACCTGTCTTAAAACTTAAGGGATACTGAACCTCGGTTGGCCTGGTGGGACGGCTTGAAGCGCGCGGGGGAAATTTTCCCTTATTTTTAAAACCTAAACTCGACATGGTTAGGATAATTTATTAACTTATTATAATCAGTTTATCTGTACAACATACAGTCGAACAAACATCAGTATGGAACCCATTCATGTCATTATAAATGCTGCAACATTTCAATTAAACTACAATTGGCTGTTTCAGTAGTCTAACTTGCTAATCAGTCTGCTAATCAGGAATTAGGTTTCCTCTGCTAGCATAATGAACTTTCCATTAGTGTATCAAAGAGTTATCATTTTGGTTAATTAACGTTTGTTACAGACTAAAAAAAAATTCAATAACGTATCTATTTTGTGTTCAAATGTAACCTGCCTTCCGGAACGATCACCTTCTCCCTGGAGCACATTGTTGCGTATTTCACTAGCAAAGCGATAACAGATCAGAAAGTTCAACCTCGTTTCAGGGACGTTATGGGGCAGCAGCGCCTCCCCCAGGTCCTAGTGCGTCATACGAAATGACATGTAATATGGAAACAAACCGAAAAGTTGAATTACAGAGAATAAATAATACAAACTACTGACGATTTAAACCAGGGGTTCTCAACCTTTTGCAAACTACCCCCTCCCCCCCAAAAAAAACAACAATTAATTAATAAATAATAATCAATAAATAAATCAGGGTCAATGCAGTTGCATTGTACCTTGCATAGATAGATAAGTAAATAGATAGCCTTAGGATAGGTTATTATTATTATTATTATTATTATTATTATTATTATTATTATTATTATTATTATTATCAGTAGTAGTGGTAGGCCTATTATCATTACTAGGCTATTGTTATAAATGGCAGTAGAACCAAACTGTGAGCTTGCAGGCATTATTATTATTATTATTATTATTATTATTATTATTATTTTTATTATTTTTATTTATTTATTTATTTATTTATTTTATTATTATTATTATTATTATTATTATTATTATTATTATTATTATTATTGTTATTGTAAGTAGTGGTAGATTTATTATCATTACTAGGCTATTGCTATAATTATGAGGTTACATGCTTTAATGTTATTATTATCTTTTATATGTTATTATTTACTATTATTATTATTATGGGCAGCACGGTGGTTCGGTGGGTAGCACCGCTGCGTCTCAGCAAGAAGGTCCTGAGTTCAATCCCAGGGTGGAGCGGCCTCCCTGTGTCTGCGTGGGTTTACTCCGGTATCCTCTCACAGTAAGCTGTGTTCCAAGCAGCACAGTTTGAACTTTCCATACTAAACTACTGAAAGCATTTCGACACTATTTCTGACCTACTACTTAGAGGCGTATGCAGTTTGGGATGCAGCAGGAGACTACCTGAGCACAGTTAATAATAACTGTAGCTAACCCAAACCTTCCTAGTATGTCACTATAACAAAACGTTGTCGTTTTTACCCAACACAACGAACATAATGTTCAACCAACAAATAAGTGTTACATTTTTCTTCCCCAGTGAGGTATAAATTACGCTTGGGACAAATGCAACCCACCTGGTTGGAACCCGAATGTCTGTGTTCCATTGTAGCCACTGTAACTTATGGTTGGTTTTGTGGATGGTAATAGTAAGTTTGTAGTCAGATGCCCAATTATGGACAGCCAGTCTACTAAGCTTCTCGTGGACATTTTTTGTGCAAATATTTCAGGTAAACATTAATAAATTTAGCTCTGACTAATGAGCTTTACAAGCTACAGATTTGTTAGATTGTTTCACAACTGTACCCTAAATATATTTGCTGTGCTCAGATGCAATGTGATGAACAAACTGAAGAACATCCTTAGTGAGGCATGTCTGAGCCTTGTATATCGAGAGGGGTTGGCTGGTACCCCTGCCATCATACTATTAGTGTTTAATAAGTGTTATTAGTGGTACGTTTGGTGTTTAGGAAGGTAGATCCTACTGTGTATGTTAATGATATAGACTGATATACAGATATGCACTTGACTGATGTAGATACCTTCATTTAGCTTTCCCATTTTTACATACAGTTGGCCGCACCACATAGGGGAAAAGTAGCCTACATTTCACATAACTCTTGCATGTAATGAGAAAGTGTTGCCGCCTTGATATCATCCAAGTTTGCTGGTCAACCGATATACTGGTCATGATCGGATGGAAAAATGAACACTGACGGCTTCTGATATCTAGTGGATCAGACCTTTGCGCAGGAAGGTCTCTGTAGGGAGCCGATGAAAAAGCAGGAACGAAATTGGGTTTGACACAATTTCAAAGAGTTCGCAAGAAGGACCAACGATCAAGCTATTATCTCAGCTGGGAATTTCCGCACGCACAAATACACACCGTACACAAACCTAGACAGTTTGGTGACTGTGCTGGCACAATGGATAAGGTACTGACCTATAAACCATGTCCAGAAAGTCCCAGTACTGCCAACGTGCAGCTGTTGGGCCCTTGATCAAGGCCGCTTTGCTTGGATCAGTTTTAATTCACTCTGCATAAGGGCATCTGCTAAATAAATAAATACAGACACAGGAGCGTGTTTGTATGGCAGCCATAAAAGGCTTCCGGATGAGATTGGTAGCACCATTGGACTGGGTCTCGTTCACCATTTACAGCTCTCTCGACTTGCCATTGACACTGTGGAATCCAATCCAAATGGCGTGAATCAATCCTGAAGTGGTTGTGAATGAACAGGTGATGCAGAGTGATGAACGACTGGAGAGGATCTGAATACAGGCTGCAGTGTCTGAATGAAATCAACCTCCTATTGTTCGCGTAGAGCCCGAGTCGCATCCGACACCGAGCAGCAGCGCTGGATTTTGTCCCGGTAGACACCTGCTTGTTTAGAATCTAATCCTAAACTAGAAGGAAAAGAAGTCAATGTTATCAGACATAACCCAGCTTGCTGTGAGAATTAGGGCAAAATGCTAACTTATGTAGATTTACCGAAATAAAAGGCGCATGAGACCGTTCTGTGCATCACGAAGTACAGCTTATTCATATGGCTCTTACATCTGCGGATCATATAATGAACCAATGAGTCATTACCGGCTGCGAGTCTCCAAACTAAAAACACTGATGGCAAATGGTATCCTGAGAAGATAGCCTGTGTTTTGTGAATTCTCAGAAGAAAATGAAAATGGTGTCCCTAACATTTCCCAGTGTAAGTGCATGAGTGTAAGTGCTCTGCGGTGGATTGGTACCGTGCCTAGTTTTTGTTCCCCCTTTTGTGCATTATGGCCCAAAAGACCCCAAAGGCCCTGCATTGGATTATGAATAGTGAGGAAGGATTAGTATGTGATGCTACCTCAGTTCTTGAACACCTTGGAACTCGTGGAATTCTGTTCTCGACGCGTTTTCACTGCAAAAATGTGTTTGGTCGTTTGTTTGGTATTCAGTGCACTTGCTTAAACTTGTAAGAGCCGAGCCACACGACTCGTTCCAGCAGTCAATTCAGTGATTGGATTAACTGTACGGTTGCAGCTGGCTCTCGGTAACTTGATGGATCATCGACCTCTACACATTTCTGTCTTTCATCGATGTGATCCATGAAGTATTTCGGCAGGATAGTGGAGTAGTTTGCCATTGCTTTCTCCACCCCTCCACCCATTTATCCGGGCTTGGGACCGGCGTGCAGCTGTTTCCAGTTAAACAGCTGGGGTGTTTTGCATACACAATGACAATGAAAATTTCGAGACGCCAGTTAACCTAAGAAGCATGTCTTTGGACTGTGGGAGGAAACCGGAGTACCTGGAGTAAACCCATGCAGTCACAGGGAGGACATGTAGACTCCACACAGAAAGAACCACCACCCTGGGATTGAACCCGGGGCCTTCTTGTTGTGAGGCAGCGGTGCTACCCACCGAGCCACCGTGCTGCCCGTCAATTCAGTACAGTTTTTCTTTGTTTTTTTACATCTACAGTACCGCATTTGTAGTGTAAAAAAATCCCCATGGATCCTAAAAAGGTAATAGGAAACCACTCACCCAATAAATCAGGGAGCACCTGTACATTAAAACTCATACAGCCTTATACAGGGTGGATTTTCCGTGGGTCAAGAACCGAGACACTCAATTAACATTATTCCTTATGGGAAAACCTTGCTCGGCATTCATCGTTGACAAGCTTTTTGGAATCCATAGAGATCCGAGGTACTGCATTACCATGGTCACTTTGAGGTTACGGGTCTAATCTGAAGGTTACAAGGTCAAGTCCCTACACCGACACCGCACTACTGATCAGTCAAATGTAAGTTACCTAAGTAAGTGGATCTGCTTCCTTTTCTGGAAGTTCAGAGAATTTAAAGCTAAGAAAAATGTCTGACATGTTCGGGATAAACTGCGAGGGCTTCAGAGAGGAAGTGCGCGTTATTTACAAAGTGCCGGATTATTTACGGCCGTCAGGCTGCGTTGTTATTCAGCACAAGTCCTTCTTCGACCAACACCCCCACCGAACCTGCCTCTCTCTGTACTCACGTGAAGCAGAGAAGGCAGAAGGCAATGCCTAGCAGAGAACGTGTGCTGCTTTTAAACGAGCTCATTAACCTTGGGAGCCGAGCAGCCGCCCAATGGCTAACCGCAGTCCTGCTGCGGCTGTAACCACAGGCAACCGAGCCTGGAACCGAGTCTGAAAGCAGTGCACGATCAGCCCATGCCGGTTCCGTAGCTGGGATTACAGCGTGATAAAACTTGCGTAATTAAACACAGATTAAGACAAATTACACATTAGAGGCCAAGTAGGGCACATGTCCATCTCCAGATCTTAATTACAGCTTGGTTTAAAAATAACAATGCAGCGATTTAATTTGGCAAAGCAATCACACGTTGCTGTCAGTCTAATGAGTTAGTTCCATTTCAAACCACCACTGCAGTGTTTCCGGACCGCACAGACATGATGCACAGCCCAGTACCATACAACTAAGTACAGCATCTTGCTCTGTGTATGTTTATAGTAAATAAATTGCAGCATCCAGTTCAGAAACTGCATTTTTTGTAAAAGACACAGTTGGACGAAATACTGTGTTGCAATATATACACACATACACAAACTACATAGCCAAAAGTATTGGGACACACCTCTTAATCGCTGAATTTGGTTTTATTCAGTCCGTTGCCACAGGTGTATGAAGCACCTAAGCCATGCAGTCTGCCACTGAGATGCCACTGCTGCGACAAGTCAGTTTGTGAAATGTCTTCCCACCTTGATTATCCACAATGAACTGTGAGTGTTGAGGAACATCAGCAAATCGGCAAAACAAACAAAACAGTTTCAGACCACCTAACGCCACAGGGTGGGGGTGCTGAGGGCTGAGGCTCGTAGCGCAAAAAAGTTCTCAACACTTTGCTGAATCAATAACTGAGGCGCTCCAAACCTCCTCTGATTGACATTAGTATACAAACCGTGCACAGGGAGATTCATGGTTTGGGTTTTCCCAGTGTCAGGTGAAGCTAAGTAAAGCACGACACTACTGGACACTTCTGGAGCAGTGGAAATGTGTTCTGTTGATGGACGACAGACAGCCGAGACTGGTTTTGGTGAATGACAGGAGAATGTTAGCTTTCTGCACTGAGCCACCGTAAAGTTTGGTGGAGGGTTGTGCTATGGGGTTGTTTTTCAGGAGTTGGACTAGTTGGACTCCTGTTAGTTCCTGTGAAGGAAAATCTTAATATTCCAGCATACCCAGACATTTTGGACAATCAAATGCTTCTAACTTTGTGAGAACAGTTTGGGGAAGGCCTCTTTCTGTTCTAGCGTGAACAAGTGCACAAAGCAAGGTCCATAAAAGCATGTTTGGGTGAGTTCGCTGTTGAAGAACTTGATTGGCCCATACAGAGATCTGACCTAAGCCCCATCAATCAGCTTTTTGGATGAGAGAGCCAGGTTCTCTCGTCCAACATCAGTGTCTGACTAAATGTTCTTGTGGATGAATGGACTTTTGTCCATTTAATGTATATATTTGCACATATATAAAAAAAATCGAATTTATTTCATATAATTACCACCCTGGTCAGCTTTACCGACCAGTCTGTTAGACACCTTATATCTTATAATTATACATTTAAATGAAAGAAGGTATATAAAGTAAATACATTTATAGACTGCTCACAAAAATTATAGGATATTTCAAAAGTAATATTAAAGAAGAAGCATTTGATTTTATTTCATTAAACAAGATCATCAGAAAAGCAAATGAAAAGTCAAAGAAAGTTGACAGAAGCATGTTAAACTGAACGCCCCACATTGACTGTTCAGTAGGGTGTATGGTCACCCAAGAGTACCAAAACACACTGACAGTGATGGGGCATGGACAGGATCAGATTTGTCCAGCAGGTATTATGGGATCCTTTTCATATTCATTTCGAAATATCTCCTAATTTTTGTGAGCAGTGTATCAGGGTTTCAGCTCCAGGGTTTCCAAGGGTCTGGATTTGAATCCCGGGAAGGAGACAGACTGAACGTCCTGTCCAGGGTGTACCTCTGACTGCATCCCGTGAAGTCCAGACTCTTCCCAGCGACCCTTAACAGGATAATTGGGGGTAAAAACAGGATGCTTTGCTTTTTATGGTTCCCTAATCGCTTTTTAATCTGCTGATACAAAAATATCATTAAAAATCAAGACACGACCTGGATACCTGTGATTTAAAAAACACAGCTCAGGCTGCTCAGGATGGCCTGTACTGTCAAGAGTTAGGATATGGCAGAGCTAAAGTATTTAGGATTTACAAGATCTTAGCAGTGCTGTATCTTTATTTTATTTATAGCACATTTAAAGACAAGTATCAGACATGGTACTATATTTTAAAATAATATTAAAATAAACCAAAACAAAAAAGAACTTGGTGCTCAAATAGGCCTGATGCCCTGGCTTAGTGCCTTACTACAGCTCCAGAATAAAACTACAAGCACAAGTTAAACATCTTTTGGCGATAGAATCCACATACGGGTCCAACTGGGTGCTAAAATATTTGGTCTATAAACATTCTGGGCTGCAACGTTCAGACTTTTCATCTAAAGAGAGCATAATCGGTGATAAATGCTTTTGATTTTCAGATCTTGCATTGATGTACTGTGGCATCTGTCCTGTATAATAAATACTCCTATATTCATTCAGTTTATTCTACACTCTAAACACATTTATGATAATTAACTGCTCTACCGTCGCGGGGGTACGCTTGTGTCAGCTCATTAAAATATGTTAAAGCTTTGCATTATCCGTAGTGCACTTTGGGTAAAGCCCTTCTTTATGACTCATTTAGTGCTATAAGTGAAAGACTTTCTCAGAGCAGATATTCTTCTTTGGTCGTGATGATGAGTCGCTAGTAAAGACCCTAGTAAAGCGGTCACGATTACAGACCCATCTCGGATTACGTGACGTTGGAATCTGATAAGACACATATATACACATTCAGCAGATAAGTGATATCTCCTGCAGATCCTGGGGATCCGGGCAGAAGCTGGCTGACTGATCTGAGCAGCGGCGCCTTCTTCTCACTAAGCATTCTGTTTTTGTTTTTCACTTTCGTTATCATATTCAGTATATTATGATATATATAGAGTTATTCAATATGCTTGTGTTAATGATTTTTCCCAACTCTATGATAACATAAGCGTTTCGAGCATTTTTATACTTTCAGCATTTAGCAAGCGCCTTTATCCAGAGCGACTTACAACTCATAGAGTCTTACAATTCAAGCAATGCTGGGTTAAGGGCCTTGCTTAAGAACCCAACTGTGGCAGCTTGGCAGAGATGGGATTTGAACCCTGTACCATCAGGTCCAATATCGCAACCGCTAGGCTACCGAAGTCCCATGCATGCTTAAGGTAGGCCACTATATAGCATATAGAGTAAATATCAAAGAAAAAATATTCCCTTTTCAGTACATTGTCCTAAACGTAACCCAATCATAAATCGAGGAGCATCAGTACAAAAGGACAAGTAGGATAAATTCTCTCCCACAGTACTTTTGCAAAGACCTCTTCTGAGCCCTAAACGATGCACTGTGTACACTTTCACCTCTGCTCCAAGTGTAGGTAAACCAACAATAATATAATACAAGGGTACCTCGGTTCTCGACCAGCTCAGAACAAAAAATCTGTCCCGATTCTCATCGTTTGCTCGGTACTCAGCACACTTGCTTAAAGCTGAAACTCAATTCCAGTTTCACGACTTATGATTCACAACTCAAGATACAGTGATTCAGATTCTCTCAATAGCTCGTAATCAGTAAAGGTTTCTACTGTGTGTATAGAAAGGATTTCTCTATTTTCTTCATATACGGTACTGTATCCTTAGTACAAGTACATCCCTGTATTCCTTTAGCAAAATGAAACCAAAAACTGAATCCTGCACGGTTCACCAACAGTGTTGTAAGTGTACAAGTGTCAGCTCTGCTATGATAGATTATAGACTATATTAAACTCCTTGGTTCATGGTACGTTGAACTTATGATGCATTTTTCAAAGATGATCCCCATCGTAAATACAATGCCTTACAGTGATTCGTTCAAATTACATTATTCCTTATGGGACGAATTTGCACAGTTCTTGTCGTTTTCGGTTCAAATTAACAACAAGAGCTACACTGTATTTATCAACATAAACAAATCCATAAAAAGGCTTCTATTGCTCACAAATGAGCAAAAAGAGGCTACCATTTTAACAGTGTGTATTCTAAACCTTCAACTGCTAAGGTGCAATGGATAATAAGTAATAAAAGTATTTTTGCATGTGAGGTTTTTTCAGTAAATCCTCTTTCCTGTAAAATGTTGCTGTGCTTCACTAAAATCACGACGGCAAAAAGTCAATTTTATTCTGGGTTGCTGAGCCGAACTTCGGGAAACGCTATGAAACGTCATTACAGGCACTACATTTCCCATAATGCCCCAGCATCTTTCCAAAAGCTTCATTGACACTTTCCGTCAGAGGCAGCTTCAGTTTCTTTTGGTTTTCCGCATGGAGTACTGGACAATAGCAAAATAACAAGAGCTCATTATTTCTAACCTACCAAAAGTATTAGACTACTAAAGCAAAGGCATCCGTTACATTAGCATATACAATATTAATGCAGTTAATAAAAATACTTTAGTATTAATTTGCTCTTCAGTCTCAAAGCGAGTAACCCCCACTTTAGTGTTAAATCACTTAATCTATTTAGTGTAACTTATGACTGATTGGCAAGCAGATGGGTACAGGTGCATCCCTCTAATTGTGCGTGTGCCCCAGTACAAATAGTCGTCTATAAACGCACCTGGTTTTAACCCTACCAATATTTTAATGTTTAATAAAAGCACTAAACTAATGTCTGCTCTGAGATCATTCAATCACTAAAATCCTAGTATGCACACCACTGCATGTCTAAATGCATCAGTGAACTGTAAAAGAGTTGTAAGTCACATATTTGTTCATTGTGAACAGATAGTAGGTCGTGTTCTTTGCTTTCAGAACGAAGAGCCAGGAGGAACAGTCATCCTGAGAATAATCCCATCAGACCAGTAGCCTTTTGACGAATGCTTCCTAGTTTTACGAACAATCACTGCCATCACTGGCCACTGGATTCTCCACGTTCAGTCTGTAGCGCACTTTCTTAGAGATAAACCTGGAGGAAAGAACCAAAGCCCACACACACACACACACACACACACACACACACACACACACACACACACACACACACACACACACACACAC
>JAUZST010004614.1:0-16184 GCA_034779995.1 Parotocinclus haroldoi | reverse complement strand
GATGAACCGATCCTATTATTATATAGCAGTATAAGGGATGCTTATATTATATGTATATATATGTATATATGTGTATATATGTGTATATATATGTGTGTGTGTATATATATATATATATATATATATATATATATATAGATATTACTGATATTGAATAAATAGCCAATGTACTGGTAGTACAGGTGTTACGTTGTCCCATCCTCAACTACTGTGAACTGGGACATCTTCAACTGTCCCACGATCCACACTCAGACTGTGTGTAATAGATTACGGATCTAGTCTGGGGTCTTACTGTGATGTCCTCATAGGGGGCTCAAGCCAAACTGTTCTGATCGAAGCACATTTTCTGCTCATTTGGTAGTATTCTGATTCATCTCTTCTCTTCCTGATTCAGTGTTGTTATTATTATTTTTTGTTCTGCTACATACCTAACCAAGACTAATTCCTGTAGTTTGCGTTACCTAAATTGTATTTTTTGTTACATCTATGATTACGGCTACGTTTCAGCTAATGTCTTAGGCCACCAATAGATTTGCTGTTTTAGCAATGGTATTATTACCATAAATAACCTATTGTTGATTGGACCCAAAAATGTCAAACTTTGATTCGTTTTCCATAAATCGCTTCTCAACTGATCATCACCCCAATCTCTGTGAGCTTTAGTACATCTTAACCCTTCGACCTTTTCTCCTACCAAAAATGTAAAGTGTCTGCTGATATTTTAAGAAGCCTGGTCCTGATCGAGCTTCTTGGGACTGTAAGAGGGTCAGCTTGGCATCCTGATGCAGATGTTGATTTTTGCTTAAGTGTAAGGGGAGGCCACACTAAGGCTCTGTCTACATGAAGAAGAAAGCGGTATTGTTTCGAAAACGATGATGGCAAAGTGTTAGTAAACGTGCCTATTTGCTCTAGTACGAACGCAGCACTGTACGGCGCCATGTTTTGCCCTCTAGGAGCGTTTTCAAAAATGTCGGATTTGTTTTCTGTCTCAGAAATACTTTTTCAGATACGCCTAGTAGGGGTGGGCGATATGGCTCTAAAATAATATCTCGATATTTTTTGCAATAACTATATATTTGGCGATATATTTCAACATTTCAACACATTCAACAACAAAATATACCAAAATCTATTTATATTTTATATACTTTGAAATACCTGACCTCGTGGCTTTTTGGACTTTCCTCGTACTTAGCTACACGCTTCTGCTAGAGGTGGTGAAACTGATTAGATTTGTTGCTACAGACATTTTGTGTAGCTTACATATGACTGTAGTTTGTCGTTCATCTGATATTTTGTACCAAAATCACCTCCACAGTACAGTACAGACCAAAGTCGCTTCCCTTTCTGGAACAAACTCCACTACCACACAACCCACTTTCGGCCATATCCGTTGCTCTGCCTATGAGTCACGTAATGGAAGTACTTCATACTCCGTGTAAATCCGTAAACACGACGGAATATCACGATATAGATGTTTTATATCCTAAAAAAATATACCTGTTTGACAAAAACTTAATACTAAAAATACTACTAATACTAATACTACTAAAAACTAAATACTAAAAAAATACTGGTCTGTGGTGGCCTAGTGTTTAGGGTACTGGGCTGTGGACCAGAAGGTCCAGGGTTCAAATCCCACCTCTACCAAGCTACCACAGTTGGGTCCGTGAGCAAGGCCCTTAACCCAAGATTGCCTGAGTTGTAAGACTGTACGAGTTGTTAGTTCAGGGCATCTGCTAAATGGTGTAAATGTAAATACCGGTATTATTGCAAACAATACGATATGGCCCACCCATAACGACTTACCTCGTGCCCGTATGGACAAGGCATAAATACTTGCCATTGTAGCCTATAGGTGTTTTTTCTTACTTTTTTTAATGCAGCGCATGCAGCAAATGTCCTGTATTTTCTAGTTGTATTCTAAAAAAGACACAGTAATAATTCTATATGGGCATTCTAAATCTATGGTATCTAATCTAATGGTGGCCTAAGACTTTTGAACAGTACTGTTTTTGGTGAGCCAATATATTGGTTAAATGTTTTAATACATTTAGTAGTAAGGATAATTTTTTTAGACCACAGCTTTACATGCAATTGCATCTGAACAGATGTTGTACGCCAGTGTTGTGTGTTTTACGCTGAGGCGTTGTGTAGTAAATCACTGAAAGTAGACAATGTGTTTTTTAGTTAGATGATAAAGTACACTGTAGGCTTTAGGTCGTTTTGCTAGTTTGGGCAAGACTAATGGTGATGAGTTGCTACTGATCCTGATCGATTTGGTAAAATGTTGATCGTTGGTCTTTATTTACGAATGCTTATTTAATTTAATCACACTTTACACTTCGAAGAAAGTTTTAACAAGCGTCTAGATGTCTTTATTACAGCACTGGTACGCTTGTGAACAGATGAACGTGTTTAGTAGAATTGGGATTGACACATTGAATTATTTATGAATTAAATGCGTATTATGAGTAAAACGTTTCCCTTAGTGTGTCAGCTAGGATTTTATACATTTGTTTATTCAGTGTATTGTTTGATCCCATGACCCCCAGCAGACTGTAAATGTTGTTGAGAATGAGCTGGCCACCCCTGGTTTAGATAATAGATATTACTAATAGATCACAGAAGAGACAGACAGACGGTTTGATCCTGATTGCAGAAGGTGGTGATTGCGGTGGTAGTTCAAGACAGGGGTGAAGGGGGGTGGAGGGGGGCGGTGACGGCTGTGAAGCCCCTGACAGTGATTAATGGAGAGTGATTGAGTCGTCCTCTGGAGTGCTGCAGTGCCACATAGACATTCCATCCATGTTTCCCCTCTCTCTGGAGCCATCCATCTGTCAGAATGCTCTCCCCCCTCGGGAAGGGGCGCAGGGTTACGGGTCAGTCGTGGCCCTCTGACCTGGTCAGTGGGCCAGCCCTGAGCAAGGAGCAGAGCCCTCTGTGTGTTTGTACGTCTATGCGTGCGTTTTGTCTCATGGTGACAGTCTGAATGGATAAGCTCGGTTTGTTTTTTCAGAGTACACCATAATGGCTGGCTCACTGGAGCGCTGTTTCAGCAGAGCCCTGCTGAAGCACTTCCCCTCCGAGGACGGAGACACCGATGAGGAGTTCCACTTGAACAAGGAGGAACGTGAACGGAAAGACAAGAAGAAGAGCAAGGCCAGTCGGCAGTCTGGGCCCGACAGCCTGATCCGGGCCACGGAACAGGCACAGAAACGCAAAACATCCAGCGGAGGCAAGGGAGGCACCCCGTCCCAGGAAAATGGCACAAATTTTGCTTCTGTACATCCTCCCTTCCCGTTTGCCAATGGTCCATCACATCCTCAGAACTTCAGCTTGGGACAGCCACGTCTTGGGGGTGACCCACGGGCCGGCATGTATCATCCTACCCAACAGGCAAGACTGCACTTTCTGGCTGATCTTAAATCATGTTGTTATAAACACACTCCTTTCTCAGAAGCTTAAAAATTCATTCATTACGTTTCACACAATGTCTTAGATGTTACAGCTAATACCACCGACAGTCAGGTTTTAAAACGATTATAGAAATTCTAAATACAGTCGAACCCGGTTAATGGGACCAGCTGCTTATTCGGACCAAATTTTAAAGTACCGAAACAATTCCTATTATATACGTGTAATGTTATTCGCTTATTTGGACCAAAATTCTGTTTAATCGGACCAAAGAACGTGAGAACGAATAAGAAAAAGAAGCTACAAGACGCCACTTAGCCACTTCCAAGCGCATCAGCGAGATACGGGAGGATTTTTGGGATCCCCGGGAGAATTTAGGCTTTTATCAAAGGTCAGGAAATCCGAAAAGTTGTGATGACAAGAGCAAAACCAGCGGGAGGTGACCACGCCCACCACCTTCTTGATTTTATTCAAGTGCAGTCAGTTAAGAGAAGAATATATTGCAGACAGATATAGACCGATAGACAGTTTTTAAACAATACAAGTAAAGTTAAAGTCAAATGTATTTCTATAGCGCTTTTTCCAACAGAGCTTTGTCTCAAAGCAGCTTTACAATATTATATTATCTTAAAAGGCCTATTCCAAATTGAGCAAGCCTAGAGCGACAGTGGAAAGGAAAAACCCCCTTGATGTTGGAAGGAAGAAACTTTGGTAGGACCAATAAAATACACATTACATTTATATTTACCTTTACAGCATTTAGCGGACGCCCTGTATTCAGAGCGACTTACAACTCATACAGTAAGGGCCTTGCTTAAGGGCTGCTTGGCAGAGGTGGGATTTGAACCCTGGACCATCAGGTCCACAGTCCAGTACCTTAACCGCAAGGCTACCACAATCGCCTACATTACTGTCCACAAATATAAAAAAACCTCTCTAAATGTTTTCACTTGGTTAAGATATGGCATTTTAAACCTTGTAATTTCTTGCCGTTACACAGGTCTGTTTACAAGGTGCATTGTAAAATAAAGACAATAATAAATAAATATATCTTATCAAATATTAAAAGAATAATTGTGAGAAAATCGAATCATTACAGCCCTGTTAGGACAGTCACTGAGACATGCAGAGTTGTGAATGAACTTCTGTGGAAGAGAACCTGGGTGTGTTTTGTGAAACCACACAGTCCTGAGGATGGTTAGAAATGTAAAAAAAAAATGAATGCCGCCTTTACCATATAAATGAAAATACAATTACTGTGCCTGACATTATAGAAGTTCGAGATAAAAATATATATGAAATAGCGTAGGGATTAGCGTAAAATGACCAGAATATGACATTTTCGTAGGTGTAAATATCGTATTGTAATATAATGTAAATGTAATTCATTTAATGCATCAGTTACAGAGGTTTTTTTTTATTACTAAAACAGTTCCAGCGTCATCCAGGTCCCCCAGCACCAGGCATGTATGGCCAGGGTATGATGATGGACCCAAGATATGCATATCCAGGACAGAGACCCCAACATGTGCCACATTACAACATGCAGGTACAGCATTTAACTGGCTTTGAATAAACTGCTTTAGTTTTTTCAGTACACTGGGAGAATATATAAGAAATAATAAGACCAAAGGTCAGGGTGTAAATAGTCGTAATGTAACTAATTCATGCCGGTGCAGAGTTTTTGTCTTTTATTTAGTTAATGTACTTTCTTTTGTTTGACATGTCTGTGTTACCTTAACTAAGGGTCCACCTGCCAATGGTCCGCATTTTGGTCCGAGATACCCAATGGGACCTGACACTCGCCATCTTCAGCCTCAACACCAGCAGCATTCCTATGTTGGACCCACTCACGGCCCATCTCTGGGCCCGAGACCAGTGGCACTACAGTCTGGAGGTCTGTGTACCACTCCATCTGAGACAGACCTGCATCGACCTCACCTTCACGCCGATGGGCAATCCATGCACCCAATGGGGAACGGTTACCCTAGACCTATGCACAATTCCTATACCCCATATGGCCCCCCACCTGCATCCTATGGTGCTTGGCCAAGCTCAAACCAGCAGCAGCCTGGGAGACCAATGATGCATGAGCAGGCCATGGGTGGTCATCCTTATGGTCATGGCATGGTGCGTCCAGCACATGGTACTGGATATCACCCTTCCAATGGACATTACAGAATGCCTGCCGCTAGTTCCTCAGGATCTATGAGCCACAGACATCCAGTGACCTCTCAGGACCCCCGACCACATGTTGGCTCAATGATGAACAGCCCAGAGATGCTTGCCCTGCAGCAACTTTCGGCCTCATCGTCTCGCCTTGGCTTCCAGCCTCCTCCAGTGAGTGATGCCAGTACAGCAGCTTCTATTAACCAGAACTCGAGCCCTGTAGGAGACAGGCGAATTGCCGGACCCAAAGGTAGCGAAGTTAATGGATTGTCATTTAATATGTCGCTTTTTAAAGGAATACTTTAAGATTTAGAGAAATGACAAAATCTTTTCTTTTGGCAGGTTCTGAGTTAGAACTGGCTGATAAACAGCAGAGTGAGGTGTCCAATGGTGTACTTCACATTGGTCCAGGCAGTTGTCTCAAACAGCCCAATGGTGGTCAGCAGGGCACTGGCGTCCCCCAGAACCAGACCTCACCGGAGCCAGCTTCAGCCTTGCTGTCTCCACCATCAAAAGAAAGACCACATCCAGAAGAAGAAAACCTTGGAAAAGACAATCCTCCTATACATCACAGTAGCCCTCAGCCCAGATCCAAAAAGGACCCACAGTCGGAATCCCAGTCACGAAAAGTTCCAGATTCCTCACCACATTCTTCCATTAATGGTCCTTGGAAACCATCAGATAATCTTTGTGGAACAACGTCCCCTGCTGCCCCGCCAGAGTTCCCTCAGCATGACCCAGCACAGCTACCCCGAATGAATCTGCAACAAATGTTGCAAAGTCCTCCTCAGCAAGTTCCCCAGGGTGCATCTCCCCAGTACCCTCACAGCAGACCCCTGCACGTGCCTTTCAATGCTCATCACCAGCACATGCACCAGAACGGATCCGTCCCAGATTCACAGCCTGGGCCGGTCCATGGCATGCCGCAGTCAGTTACTGAGGGGCCCCAGTCTGGAGTTCGGCACCCTGCTACTCTGACCTCGCTACCCTCCAGCCACCCAGTTTCCCAAAAGCTTGCACAGCCTTCCCCTGCTGACCGTGATGACCAGAAACCCAGTGAGCCCACACGGGCTCCTAATGGAAGCTCTGGTGCTAGCAGTCAAGACACCAAGAATGCTTCCGATGTTAACAATCACTATAGACAGCAGCCTTTTAGCCCAGAGTCTGTGACCCAAACCCAGCTAGGGAGGCCAGATCAGTCCCAACAGTACATCCAGACACCGCCTAGCCACCCTCATGGACCAGAAGGTAATACCATGGTTCAGTACGACATGAGCAATGCAGCACACCCACACTACAACAAATACATTGGTAGACCTGTTCCCCCTTCTGGTCGCCTGCCTTATCCAAGCCAAGCACCACAATCTCAGTCGATGAGCCCTCATCCCAATCCTTCCCATTACCCTCCTTATCATCAGCAAGGTGCTATGTATCAATACCCTATGGGTCCGCAGCATCCTCAGGCCCATCCCAGCATGCATGCTCCGTACCAGCAGCATCAGCAGTACTATCCTCATCACCAGCAGATAAACAGGCCTGCTTTATCAACACGAGAATGGCCTAGAGGTCAGTATCAGACTTCTTACATGCCTGCTGGCCTTAATGGCAGACACAAAGAGAGCACCGCATCTCCTCTGGGTTCAGAGGGCTCTGGTGGGAGCTTTATGTCCCCGAGTCCTCTTCCTGACGGGTCCCAAGGGAGCTCCGCTGAGAGTCGAGAGGGTGGTAGCCCAGCAAAACAGGCACGGGCAGAGGATGCCACTGATATGCCTGAAAGCCCCAAGGAACTATTGGATCTGGACAGTCACAATGCCGGAGCCCACCGACGCTTGTCCAGCCAGCCCCACCACAGCTACACCTACGATCCACGGTCCATGCATCCCAGCATGCAGCACGGTGGAACTCCCCCACCCCAGGTGATGTCTGGTGGAGCGTACGCCAGGAATCGGCATCCCGGTGGACATTTCAGCCCTCAGAATTCTCACCCTCACCTGATGGAGGCCCTGCAGAGGCCACAGCACCTGTCTTACCCCCCAGGCCAAACCATGTACAGGAATCCCCACGCTGCAGGGCATTTTCAGGGCATGATGGTGCCACAGAGAAGCGTGGTACCCGAACACTTGTTTCATCCAGGGTAAGTCTTAAAACAGAATTTCCATGAATGTAACTGAATTTACCTTTCCATTTAGTCAGTAGGCAGATTCCCTGGATAAGCAGTTATACGTGACATTACATTACATTTAGCAGACGCCTTTATCCAGAGCGACTTACAACTCATACAGTCTTACAGTTCAAGCAGTGGTGGGTTAAGGGCCTTGCTCAGGGACCCAACTGTGGTAGCAGTGGTACCATCAGGTCCAGGGTCCCAGTACCTTAACCGCTAGGCTACCACAGTCCCACCTAGACCCAGTTGTAGGTTTGCGGGTCTTGCTCAGGTTCCCAAAAGTGTCCAAGTAAGTCCAGTACTTTAACTGCTTTTTAACTGCTTTAATAACTTTTGCCAATGCCTAGGGAAAGTAAAAGGACAACAGCAGCACGAAAACTTGAGTGGTTTGACAAATTCATGTGTAATGTGTGTTAACAGAACAACGTAACGGAGGCCATAGTCAATTCACGTAAATATGATTTATTTCCACACCCAGTCAAAACAAACCAAGGATATTATCAAGTAAGGCATTCACCAAAATGTTATCAAAGCATGCATACGAAGCAGAGCGTGTTTTCATATTTGGATTGGGAAATTGAAATTTCTGTCCTCTTCCCTGACTGGACAAACTGGGGGGGAAAAGTTCATGTGAATCCTGACTTGACAGCCATATAAAATCAGAGGAGGCATAGTGCTAACGTTCCTTATCTTTTGTAATAGGCAACACATCATGAGTGCAGCAGCTCCCAGCAGTCCTGGTACTAAGCAGGGAGTGTGAACGGTAGGAACAGTAGCCTTGCAGCTTTACTTTTTGTGACTTCAGATATTGCAGTAAACCAGATTATCTGTAATCGTTTAATTAAGTCTTTTATTTATTTCATGTTTTATTTTCCCCTATTGTTTGTATTCAATTTGTTCTTGGCGTCTATTGTACCACAGTTGTACTTTAAATAATAATACAAAATAATAGAAAATTATGTGGCGTCTTAACACGGCATCGAGCTGTGGGTTGCTTTGAACATTGTATGCATTGTAAGTCCCTCTGCATACCGTCTGATTAATGACTATATGTAAATGTAAAGCTGTGAGTGGCAAAAGTATGTGAACCTTTTCAGTATCTGTTGTGCTGCACATGAAAGAGAATTCGTATATAGTATTAGGGGACCACCAAACCCCGAATAAAAGCATAAAAAGCATCATGTCATAATACCTTTAAGCTGATATTTATCAGTAGTTGCTGATGTTTGATTGTGGTTTTGATCACTCGTACATCCTGCCATTTAAAAAAAAACAAAAAAAAAACCCACCACTTAGCTGCTGGAGGATTATTACACATAACTTAATATTGCTTGAGCTTATACATCCTGTTTTTTAAACTGCTGCTTAAAATGTCAGACTTTCTGTTGTGCAGGTAAAGAGTGACGTACATGAAGAAGAAAGTTGAACAGAGGAGTCCATCTTAAATGACGTTTCAGGTTTCTGCTCTGGACTGATGCTAAATTAGAAGACGAGGGAGTCGTTTTACCTTGTTTTGGTTTCATGACATAGAAGAGCTTCCTCTGGATTGAGCCTCGTCCTACATTGGAGACCTTCCACTGTTCATCTTGTACTGAAACACGGTCAGGACTGCAGCTTGCCCTCTGTATATATGCTCCCTTCCTTAGAGAGCCCTGAACTGCCTAAAACTGCACTTTGATGGCGAGTAGCATTCCTCTGGCCTGGGTTTTTGTACGAGCCACATTTCAGACTGCCGTTCCTGAACCGCCTTGGAGGAAACGAGACTAGAAATGTAAGGTAGCCCTTAAGAGGCTGGAAGGGGTGTTTGTGTGTGTGTGTGTGTGTGTATGCGTGTGCGTGTGCGTGTTTCTTTCCAAAGTAAAACTCAGGTGAATAGAAGGTACTTATAGATTGTAAATTGTCCTTGATGAATCTCTGATCCCACAGAGGTCAACACTGGAATTGTTGCCTTTTCCCTTCTCATCGAATGTCTTTTGACGTGACGGCATTACACCGTACTGAATACTGAGTGGGTCAGCAATCCAGGTGATCACACCCATTTTCAGGTTTTAGGAGTTGATTCCATTTTTGATCTACCACATATGTGGGATTACCACGGACAATAATTTCAACATGGTTCCCTAAGAAGGGGGGGGGGAACCTCTTCACTAAGAACTAGTTTCCACTGAAATCGTAGTGCAGCTGTTGATGTCATTGATTAAATCTTAAATTCATACCAGCAGCAGCATTTTGATTCATAACACTGGTTGGGTACATTTGATAAAGCTTACTATTTAATTCAAGTCACAAAATACAGGTAGTCCCCGTTTTACGACGGTCTGATTTATCATATTCTGACTTTACAGTGGGAATGTGATAATGCACATAAAACATACATTATATTTACATTAATACTTTAGGATTTCGGTTTTGTCCCAGGCAAGTGATGAGCAATGTGATACTCTTTCACAGTCTCTCTCGTTAATGAGGAAATCAGCAGTGCGTGACATATGGAGTCTTTTAGCAGGAGGGAAATGTAGTGAGGAAAAGCAGTAGTCACAACAATAATCATATTTTAACTTTGTTTTTAACCTTCAATAAAAGGTATTTGACAGTTTATTGCAAAAGAAGATATACGTTAACAATTTTCTCCAACTGTAAGCATGTTTAAGGTAGTTAGTGGTTTATATAGATAGATATAAACCACTACTCTTATTACTGAGTGGTTTATATATATATATATATAATAGATATTTATAGATAGATATATATATATAACAGATATTTGCAAACGAAATAAGATATTCTTTTAAATCATTAACAGTATTTGCACTGACAGTTACATGATTTAACTACATTCCTGGTGCTTAGTTGGCACAATGGAAATATGTTAGCCAATCACTTGAGTTCTAGCAGTGCCTTCTGGCCAGGTGGGCTGTCACGCCAATGGTCATTTCCAGTGCTGAGATGGACTGGTGTCTCTTTTCGGGTAACGGTATATGCAAACAAACAAAACAAGCTGTTACTTAATTCTTCATGTAACCTCGTATACATCCTAACATATTTGAAGCCAGCAAATAAGTATCGGCCACAAAAATACTGACCGATTGAATTGGAGTTCCCGGTCCCAGGTTGTGCATCTCTTCCTGTTGCTGCTGCTGGTGTGAACGCAGTGTTACACTGAAACGAAAGAGGTGTTAGGATCAGACAGACGTGTGTAAATCACACATTATGAATTCCAACTCTAAAGTACTACACACGCACCAAGTCTGTCTTTTATCCACACTGTAAGCCAGCCAAAACTACAAAAGGATGAAGTGCAGCTTTAGAGGCTTGTGTCTGTTATTGTGTTAATAATTGCTCTTTGGCCTGAGCGTACCAATGTGACTTATGAAGCCTTGGTGTGGCTATAGGTTTCCATTCCAGCTGAGCAGTAGCCACCCCTGATTCCAGCCGTTTTAAGTCATTTATGGATTTAAATATGTATTTGTGAGTCGTGTGGAAAGAAAATCCTGTAGCCACACCAGGCCATTGTGGCTAATATTTAACCCAGAGTTGTGATGAGACATAGGGTTCAAGTTTGTGGGATTTGCTCATATGCTCGGTTAGATAATCCTTCCACTCGAGCATCTGGAATGTTCCTTTATATGAATCACTTTCCACTTTTGACATGTTATGCATTCTTTAGCATCTGCCTTTAATGTTTCACTTCATGGACTCGGGCACTCGGCTGTTCCTCTTATGCACTAGATAGTCTATATTACTGGATTTAGTGGCCTTTGACTTCAAGTAGATGTTGTGCTACTGTGTATATAGGACTTGCTTTGCCCAGTACCCACGTTCGGGACTGTGCTGATTTCTCAATTGTAAGGCAGGTGACTGAGAGAAGGTTTTTTTTTTTGTTTTTTTTTAAAGGTTGCTGTACATCAGTTAGGGTTCTAGTAACCACCTATTTTAGCTGCTGTTATCTGAAAGCGTGATCATTAACAGCTGAACTCTGCCGCAAATGTTTAGCTATTCTTGGTGCTTCCTCTTCACAGTTCGGCGTCATTAAATGTCCTCAGGGTGTCATGTTTTTAATACGGGTATTAGGTTCGTTATTTGAAGGGGAAGAAGTGAGGAAAAATGTGTCCGTCTTCAACTGTGACCTCGATTTCCTGTGAAGACGGTGATTATTACTTTGTGAAGCAGCTGGTTGCCGCGGTGAGTTTGAGTTCAACTGTATTTTGTCTGTTTTCGGCTCGTTATTCCACATATTTTTCTAGGAGTCGTTTCTAATATTCTCCTCTATCTGCTGGCGTTATGGCTCGTTCCTGGTGGTCACACGTCTTTCGTATATCCTGTGTTTTGACGTCGTTAAGCCAGGCCTGTACTCAAATCTGAACTATATCTACCTCGTTTGTACAGTCTGGCATGCCTGGCATTCACAAACACACACACATACACACTTCAGTCTCGCTGATTTTTGGATCTTGCTCGACTGCTAATCTTGGAATTGTATCAGCACTGTTTATCAAATGAGCAGCAGCACACAAGTGCCAAGTTTAAAAATGAAATTGAAGCTGAAAGCGGCAAACCTTTGAACAGGACCAGTACCAGGTTCTCACTGCCATGACTACAGACTGCTCCGGCAAGGTCACGTCAGAATCTGCTCTTCTGTTGAAATGCAGTGTCTGGCTGTGGTTTGGTTCAAGTTTTACATGGGCACATAAAAGTGCTTTTAGTGTTTGTACAAAACTAGGAGCAGCAGAAGGACTAGCAGCTCTGGGCTGACGTAGATGTGGCCCTGCTTTCTTGTGAGAACCTTTCCTTAATAGACAAACAATTTTAGGATAGAGGTAGATAAATCCCTCTCCTGTCTACACTCGAGATAGATCTTACACACTTTGAGGTTGTGAATTTTTCTCTGTACAGATTTTTTTGTACCGATTTACATCTGCTGATTCCTCAGTGTCTCCGTTTCCTGTCTACACTAGTGAAACGACTAGTCGGTTTAAAATATCAATCGTATTTATTTGCTCTTTCACGTTTTTGTACATTGCTTAAGCTTGTTTTTACGGACGGATTTGTTTCTTAATTTTAAAAACGGTCAACGATACCTCTGTAGCACAACGTCGTCAACGGGACTTTTGTACGTTTCATTTCAGTGTCGACTTCTGATCTGACTGTTTGATTATTTAGGAAATGGACTGCTGTTTTTCTATGCTCTGTATATTTTAGAATAAATAACTTCATTTCCTTTCCTTTCTGGACTCTTCTGTATTCATGAGTACACATTTTATAAATCCAGAGGTTCGTTTCCCAAAATGTACGTAACATTTCTCATTCTTCACTTCTTAACTTGACGTCACGTGCAGAACCTCAGTCACCAGTTTGAATCTGAAATGCTGGTTCTATGTACAGCAACAACTTGTTATGTATTATTTATGTACTGTATACGAGGGCGATTCTTTAACTGGGTCATGTTTTTATCTTAGAAGAATTATATTTTATATTTATATGCCCAGTGACATAGCTAAACAACAACTGTGTTAGCCTAGCAGTTAAGTTACAGGACTGTGGACCTGATAGTCCCAGGTTCAAATCCCAGCTCTGACAAGCCTGAGCAAGACCCTTAACCCACCATTGCTTGGATTGTAAGACTATATGAGATGGAAGTCCCTTTGGATAAAGGCGTCTGCTAAATACAGCAAATATAAATATTAGTATTAGTATAAGTATTAGTAGTGACATGTTATGGTTATGACAATTTTCACTTTTTGAGGAAAAAAGATATGCTATGATAAATCTGTCATGGATTTGCTAAATCTACTAAACACCTAGTGTAACGTACTTTAAAATACATAAATAATGTCATGATTACTGTTTTTACATTAAAAACTGCCGTAAAGGGTGAAAACGGTAATGACGGTGAACGAACATGACTTCAAAATGTATCGCTTTCCTCTTTCCTCTTTCCTCCCTATTCAGTTCTCCATAGTTACGACCTAAACAAAGGTTAACTGCAACCAAATCACTACAGAAATCTTAAGCGATAAAGATGGCAATGTTGGGGACAATAATATATTGCTCAAATATATGCAAAGTTATTATAAGATGCACCTTATTTTTTTAGAATAACTTTTTATAATTTTATTGAAGCAGAGAATTTTTAACTCTGGGTTGTGAACACGACCAAAGTAGCAAAGTACTGACATTTAAAACATTTTAAAAAATGAAAGAATTAATTAAGATTCTGGTGCATGAGTTTTAATGGTGCATGTTAGTTAATGGAAGAATCACTTAAACTAATCAAAAATAATACTTGATTTCGAGAATGTAATTGCATGGATTGTCTTGATGGACGTTTTAGTTTGAGCTATGTGGAAAAACACAGACTGCACATATTTGTAAATATTTTGACAAAAAAAAAGATGAAAATATAAGTGAAATGATATAAATCTGTTTGATATAAATGAAGCAGCACAGGGGCTCGGTAGCACCGCTCACATCAAGAAGGTCCCGGGTTCAATCCCAGGGTGGAGCGGCCTCTGGCTTACTCTGGTTTCCTCCCGTGAATTGGTGTCTCTAAAGTGGCCTTTAGTGGGTGTGATTGTGTGTATATCCTATAATGGATTGGCACCCTGTCTAGGGTTGTTCCTGCCCTTGTGCCCAGAGTTGCTGAGTGGGCACCGGTTGGCCTGCGACCCTGTGTGGATAAAGTGGAAGATAATGGATGGATGGCTATAATGCCATTATTCCAATCTGCTGTTACATTCACGGACTATAGTCCTATAATCTGTTTCTCTACATAGTTTGTTCATTTCCTGAAATCTGCTCTCTAATAATCAGGACCAGCACAGATCAGGTACTGTTTGGGTGGTAAATCATTATTATTTTACATTGTTTACAGCAAATAAATGCTCTTGTCATTGATTGAGTCATTATTTTTATTTGGAATGCATCAGTGATTTATAGAATAAAGCAAAACTTTTATTTCACTCCGCCTATACGTTACCTACAAACGATAAAACCAGAGAAGCTGATGATTTTGCAGTGACCTCTGCATGGGAAGTCATTTCAGATCCAGCCCGAGTCTACTTGTATGTTTTTTGGTTCTGCAGACGTGTTGGAGCTCACCTTCCAGCTCTGGGACCCCCACACCCTCCCCCCTTTGGGAACCAATATGCACGCTACAGTAGCAAGTACGTGAGGAACTGAATATAGAAAACTGAATACGTAAAATAAATACACAAAAGTGGTGTATGATTGCGTGTGCATTGTATTGTAATGGTGAGTGATTAGGAGTTATTATATTGTGCTTCGTGTTCGTTCTTCTGTGTAAAGGTACAAGCGTAACTGCAAAATTGTGGGTAGGGACCAAGCTTACACAGTGACTAAAAACAGCAAAGAATTAAAACCAGTGTATGGAAAACTGTGATCTTTTTACTAGAATTTACAGCTCACAAACATCGGGGATATATCATTATGGGACATTTCGGTTTTAAGTATCTGATTTTTGTTACTAAAGGAAATTTGTGTTGGTTATACCTGAAGAATGTGCCAAGATGTTAAGAAAACCTGGCAAGTATCACCTGTAAGGAGGTGTTGCACTTTTTAATGGCCTTTTTTTTCCCCACAAAAATGGCAACTTTTAAAAAAAAAAAAAAATCTAGAACAGCCAAAACATGTGCTTTAGGTTGGGGTTAGGCCTAGGTGTAGCATTAATTTGCTCCAGTAATTGATCCTTTATTGTCATTCAGATGCGTGCAAAAAGTTTTCAAAGCGAGCTGCAAAGGATGAAGCGCTTTGCTGTGTTAGTTCCTCACGTGACCTGAAAATAATAACCACAAAACGTAAATGTTAAGTAAACTGCTGACCAGGAGCCGTCCTTATTTACCTTTTTATCATCCAATGAAAACAACCGGAAGCTACGTTTTGTAGTCCTGTTATGTGTAGGGTTGCCAGATTGAACCTCGCCCATTACCACGCTGAATTTGGTTTAGTTGTGCGAACTTTTGGGCTGACAGACACGAGGAGGCGGCCAAATACACTTATACAACCATCTTTCCAAAAGCATCATTTGGTGACAAATATTGTTTCTTTGTTTTCAAGCATTCCTGATGGCTTTGCTGCTGTATTTACCATTTCTTTTCTCTGTGGACATGGTGTAAATATGGTGCAGGAGTACTGAATCTGTGAAATGTGACGTGTTAGGAGAGCATACAGTACCTTTACCTCTACATGGGGGAAAAAAAAGTCATTTTAGGTCCAGCCCTAGTCTAGTTTTGTGGTTCTGCAGAGATGTTGGAGCTCACCGTCGATCAATATGCACACTACAGTAGCAAGTACGTGAGGAACTGAATATACAAAACTGAATACGTAGAATAAATACACAAAAGTGGTGTATGATTGCGTGTGCATTGTATTGTAATGGTGAGTGATTAGGAGTTATTCTATTGTGCTTCGTGTTCGT
>JAUZST010004613.1:0-16186 GCA_034779995.1 Parotocinclus haroldoi | reverse complement strand
TATATATTATACAGCAATACATACATACACACACACACACACACACACGTGTCTGTTTGCACAACTGCTTTTGCATAATTACCAAGTGAAGAAGTGTGATAAATCATAACACTGTGATCCATCACTTAATTATTAATTTCTTACTTGAACACATAGGTCTAGTGTGACGTGCTGATTTGACTGGGAAACAGGAACTGACCTTGGGCTTTCGAGTCAATATCAGTTATCATTAGTTTGACAGTCTAGATGGTTTCTTTCTGTCAACAAACTGTCACATACATTTACATAATTAATGTCTGGTTTGACCTGGTGCCTGGTGCGCTGCCTGCAGCGGTTTCACTGCATTGCCTGGTGTAATGGGTGTTCATTTATCCTCATTCATCTTCCACTCTTGAAGTACAGAGCGAAGTCACTCAGCACAGATGCCACATAAGATTGTTAACATTCAGTGCTCCTCCAAATGTATTCGGGTGAAATCAAAGTAGTCACTAGCATGTTGAAAGTCTTTTCAATACATACAGTATATATGATGGCGTAGCCTACCTAAAACATGCTTCAAAAACTCATATATTAAGCTACAGTTAGGCAAAATCATTAACATGAAGGTTATTTTATAATAATGTATTGAATATTTCATGTAATTTATTGAATATTGCATTGAAAGCCAAACACAAAAATGATTATTGACCTGTCTTTTCCTCACTACATTTCCCAGCGCTCATCACTCCCGCCACAACTCATTATGTCACACTGTTGATTTCCTAAATTAGCACAGGAGAGTACAGGACAGAATCATACTTCTTTTCTGGGACAATTCAATTTCAAAACTTAAAATACAGTTTCTGCTGAATATTTATTTATGTTTATTATCGGATTCTCATTGTCGAAATAAAGTCGAAATAAATTAAGCCATTGTAAAATGGGTACAGCTGAAGTACAAAACTAAGAGATTCAAATATATGGCAGTTAAAAAGGAATAATAACTGTAATACTACAGATGTTTATTTAAATTATTTGGTGTTATTTATTATGTAATTTAACATTAATAAATTAGACAAAAGAGCAAATCTGAAGAGCTGTACTTTGCAAGCAAAAAGTCTGAGTACAACTAGCTTTGATTGGCAGACAGGACAGACAGAGTTACAGGCAGAAAAGTATTAAGATTCTCTAAACGTGGATGGAAAGCTTTGGGACAAATTTAATGACATCACACAAGGTTAGCGTTAAAACGTGATCATGAAGCAGGCAGAGGGTGGAAACAAACAGACTGAACACCACATCACAGCCTTCAGAGATTACAAAGCATGTAGGTATGAAGGTATACTGCACATATAGAATTTGTAGCGCAGGTGCACTTCAACTTAGAGTCTGTCCCTAGAGCTGCAGTGTACCTACGATAAAAATTACAGATCTCCTCATTCTTTATTTATATATATATATACACACATACATACATAAAACTTAGTTCACCAGTGCAAAGAGGGAAATGCTGGCATCGTGACAAAGCTGAGTAAAGTGTAACCTTGACGCAAAGTGACATTATTATATGTGTGTTGAGAATCACTGAATCAAAGATTCAGCAGGTATGCTTACAAGCAGCCATATATTCCACTAATAATTGAATCAATAGCTAAATTGGAATTTTAAAAGTGTTCCTCTCTACACCGTCAAAGGAATTAATTTCTGCCTGACTGCACAAATTGAGCAGCCATGCAAACCTCTGCATCTCATTATATTTCCAGTCGGATTACGGTATATGTAAATGTCATGAACATGTCGGATTGCTTCACAAAGCTGTCAGCAGTGTTACCTTGGTTCTCATTTTTATTTAGTTCCAGAAGACACATAGAGAACCAAGTACCAAGAACATGTTCCCATAAGGAATAATGTAAATTGAAGGAATCTGCCACACTGCGCAAGGTATTATATGCATTGATGGAGTTTTATTGTACGCGTGCTCACTGATTTACGATGTTATGTTTTGACAAATCCATCAGAAGTTAATAAGTGTATCATGTTAAAAAATCATGTATCGTTTCTCAAAATGTCATGCAAGGTCGTGAGTAACGGACTGAAAGTGAAACGGAAAAGCACCGTTTTGCTATATCTGCCTGTATTTTGGAGTATTCAATAAAATAAAATAAATAAAATAACGTTTAAAATCAATGCAGACTTATTTCCACTAAGAACACAGTACTATAGAAAATGTACAAAATAAAGATAAAAAATAGTAGAGATCTTCACTGAGGGCACATGTGAACCTGAATCCCTGCGTCTTGAACAGTAAATCCATAATCAAGAATCACGTTTCGGCTAAAATGAGTCATGCAGCTCGACTCATACAAGTTTAAGCAAGTGTGTTGAGAACCGAGAAACACTGTTTTTGGTCAAACTGGGACGAAAACCGAAGTACGCCTTAATAAACAAGTATTTGAGCAAAAGAATGAAGCAGGGTTCACACAATACAGTAAATGTGGCTGATGAAACCTGAGAATTATTTGTGCAATGACAGCTATTTTTCCTCACCTTAAAGTTACAGGCATGTTCATTACAGACGCAGCACCTGGTTTGACCTGGTGCCTGGTGCACTGCCTGCAGCATTGTCACAGCATTGCATGGTGTAATGCGGGTTAATTTATCCTTATTTATCTTTCACTCTTGAAATAAAGATCAAAGTCCCTCAGCGCAGACGCCACATAACGTTTTTTCTGGCTTAAAAGTTACAGGACTGTCTCATTATAAACAAGGCAAATCCAGAGGATTGAGATATTCCAGCTGTTTAGAATAACTGCATAATGTCAGCAGAACTGCTTTGTGGCCGATGAAGGATATATTTGGATGGCATTGTGTGTGTGGGTTATATTTACTGGGTGGTTTGTTGGTGGCGATGTTTTTGAAATGACAGCCCTTGATGACTTCGACAGAGAGGCGGCCCGTGGTGGCATTGTAAACGAGGCCCACCAGGATCTCAGGTGATGACCTTTGACCTGCAGACTGGAACGTGGATGCCGTCTCGCTACAGGACGCGGCAGACACACTCATCTGAGATTCACTGGCCTGAAACGCACACACGTGCACAGAGACTTTAACCAGAATAGTTCGCCACATATGGTTTTGAGTGGCAAATAGGGGCGGGATTGGAAAGGACTTTCCGATGCGATTATATCATGGTAAAGTGCGATACGATGCATATTGTGTCATATTGCAATATTCCATATTACTGTTACAGTTAACTGTAAATCAAAAAACTGCTGAAATACAAGTTTTGATATGGATTGTCTTATTACATCAAAACCGACCGATAATTCGGCGGACAAACTGGGTCAAACCACTATACTGCGACATCTACAGACGCGAAGATTGCCCCATTTTATAATCTATTTTTTTCTCCTTCGACAAAATCTATATTATAAGCTGAATATAGAGGTAATATATCACATATGGCGATATTTTGCTTTCGCGATTTTTTAGCACAGTCCTGCTGACAAATGGGGGCAACATGACAGGCTTTATTTTCGGTCCCTCTGTGCATACTCACAGCTGCACTGCAGCAGGGCTCCAGTGGTACAGGGACGGCCATTTTGCCCTGCAAGTTGAGCTTGGTGAGGTAGAAGAGTTTCTCTCCCAGCAGCTTCTTCTCTTTCTTAATCTTGCTGATGCTGTAAAGGCGGAATCGCACTGCGTAGTTCCCGATGCTCTCTGTTTGGATATGGCTGAAGTGGAACGTCTCGTTCAGGCTCCGCCCCCCGACAATGCCGGTCTTGGCACGCTGCTTTTTGCTGGGCAGCAACACCAGGTGAAGTTGCCAGGCGATCCCGGGCGTTCGCCGTGGCGAAGGGAGGTCGGTCACTGCTGTAACGGTGATGGAGAGGCAGTGCTGGTGCGAGTCGTAATCGAAGAGGACATGCAGCGTCCCGAACAGGGAGAAGGGCGAGTCGGGGGAGTAAAGTTTCAGGAGAGGAGAAGAGGAACAACGCACGGACAGATCCTGCACAAAGATAGAGGGAGATACATAAACAGAGAGATGTGACTGTGTGACGCCTGACCCAGCCTGAAGGCACCATTAAACGCATACACAGGTGTCTGTGATGGTGAGCTAGCAAGTTTCTGCTGCACTTTCTTAGCCCCTTAGACAGGTTTTAGGTTTATGTAAGAAATCTTTTTTTCTAGTAGTATCACTCCCATCTTTGTGTGCATTTTAATGAAACACAATCATTTTAAACAGACACACACACACACACACACCTCGGGGCTAAGAACAGCTGTGCTGTCACTCGGGACGTCTTCCTCAAGGCCCTTAGTGTTGCTGAAGCTTTCAGGATCGTGAGCTTCACTCTTGTTGTCGGCGAGGTCAGAAGTTGAACCATCGTCATCCTGGTAGGGTGGCGGCTGCAGCTCATCAAGGGGCGGAGTCAGCCTCATCCGCTGTATACAGTTCACTGAAACAGTGCAAAAAACAGAAACTGCAATGACACCAAAAATGACAAATAACAAAAACACTTGCCCTTAACTTCTATAAATCTTTTATTCCACTTCTTCCTTTATTTCTCTCTTCCTCACTTTCCTTTTAATTCCCTAATACTTTCTCTTCGCTCCTTATTTCCTTTTTTCTTTATGTGGTAAACGGAGCAGAGACGAGTGCACCAAAAAAACTGAGCTAAAGAAACAATGGCTTGAACAGGGCACACCCAGGACTCTAAAAACATCCATAGTCTTCACTCCAGACTGGTTTAAATAGTTAAGGATGCGATTAAGGAAATGAGGGACAGGTGAGAGGAATCAATAGACTCATGAATAAGATCGTCAGCAGTACAGGGGTGGGTTGGTAGAGTGTGAGGGAGTGAAAAAGTTGGAGCCTGGGATATAATCCTGAATGCTGGAAATAGACTTGGAAGATATGCGATTATTTTACGATGTCTGTTTATGTTAGAGATCAATCAAATATTTAATTACATGTAATTAAAAATGCAAATGATAGAAACAGCCTTATAATTTAGGCTTTTGGTTTATCAATTTTAATATTTTAGCATTGGTTAATTTTCACTACGGGGAATCAATATTTTCTGATGCTTCTGATCCTTCTTTTTTTTTTAACTCTTCCTTTCTTTCTACTTTTTGTACTTTGTTTATTTGCTCTTATTCAAATTTCTATTTCCTTCTTCTTCCAATTCTATCATTTTTCTTTACAGTCTTCTTCATTCTTTTCTTTCTTTCTTTCTTTATTCCTTCCCCTTTCTTTTGTTCTTTTTCTTAATCCCTTACATTCTTTTTGATCTCTGTTTACCGTCCTCAGTTCTTTCCTCCATCTCTTTTCTTGTAACAGCTACAGCCATCATTTCAAATGGCTTAGTATTATACTTTGGACATATTCCAGGTAGGCGTTAGGCAAAAGGAGCCACACTCAGAAATGTGCACACTCATAAAGAACATTGCTTTGATCTCAACACGACACAGATGTGGATTTGAATTGAGGTTGAGTAAAAGGAAACATAATCGGTGGCTCTCTATCACATGGCACACTGAGCAGCATGTTCTTAGAAATAGTCTAATTTTATAAAGTACACAATATTTTAGTGCGATTGAGTTACAGCCCTCTTTCAATGAGTCAGTCCACAGCAGCCGTGATGGAAAGATCACGATTCAACCATAATGGGTTATTACTATCCCAAACGCAGAATCACACATAGTGTGGAAATCCTGAACACACACACACACACACACACACACACACACACACGCACGCAAACGCACACACAGACTGGGTGGCCACACCGACTGACATCACTGCTGTGGGAAACGCTGGGAAACGTGTTGTCATGGGAACAAACATAAGTTAAATATCATCTGCACTGCATTACTAGAACACGACACTGCTTTCTTTTCTTTCTTTTCTCATATTCAGTCATGCACTTTTCTCTTCTCTCTACTGTTTGAATCTTCTCTTTTTGCTTCTTTTCTTCCCTTCTTGTTTCTGTATTGTCTTAAGATATTAGCTTGTGGACCAGATGTTCCACAATTCAAATCCCTCCTCTACCAAACTGCCACTGTTGGATTCTTGAGCAAGAGTCTTAACCCAGATTTGCTTGGACTGTACTACTTTATCAAGTACTTGTATTAAGTCTCTCTGGATAGGGGCATTTGCTAAATTATATAAATATAAATGTACATTTACATTGAAATAAACCTGGAAAGGTTATATAAGTAAATGATCTTAATGATAAGGTTAATAACCTTATTAAAACGTGGATGAACATACAAAATCGGCATTATGCGACACTGTGTGTAGGTACTTTTCTCATTTTTCTCATTCTCGTTTTCTGTCTTTTATCCTTTCTTCCTTGCAATCTTTTCTCTTTACTTCACTTCTGTTTACTGTTACTTGCCTCTCTTGATGTTTATTTTCATTTTGTTTTCCCTCTTCTCCGTTCACTCTCCTATTTCTCTGTCCTTCTTTCCCCACCCTTTCTTTCTTCTTTTCGTCACCTCCTCCTATCCTGTCTTAGTCTTTTCCTGTGTTATTTCCCTTCCTCTTCCCTCCTGTAGCACAGAGCATAAACAGCAAGTAAAGGAGTCAGGTGGCCTTCCACTCACTGGTTGGCAAGGCAAGCCTTTGATCAGAAATCTGCCACCAGTTTTGACCTGAGGCAACAGCAGGATGAGCAAAGGCTCATATTTGTCTTTCTCCCTTTTATGTCTCTCTAATTGGAGTCAGATTTATCAGTTTTTCCAGCTGTGCCATTAAATCTAACTTCAGTAGTTCATAACACCATGTATGCTTCCTTAATGATGCTTCTTTCACTCTCTCGCTCTCTCTCTCTCTCTCTCTCTCTCTCTCTCTCTCTCTCTCACACACACACACACACACACACACACACACACACACACACGCACACTTTTCAGCAATGACAGGTTACTGTCTAAGACACCCTTTAATCTCTTGGGTGTGTGCAGCGCCCTGGGCAATGACTGCTACTGACAGCTCTGGTAGTCTGAGAGTGTGTGTGTGTTCCTTCAAACCCAACCCTTAAAAATGACTTACGGTGCGCGAACACATCACCATGGCAACAACAAATGTCATCAACTTTAACTGTACTCGAAATATGAAGAGCAAAGAATTTAATTATGGTGTAGCAATCTCATACACATCTTACAATTTTAGAACTCACACATAGAGCTGTCTCAATTATCACATAACAGTCTAATCACAATTATTTTAATTGCAATTAACGAGGTAGAACTACAGCAGCTTTTCACAGTCAGTAGATTTTGGTAATAGGCACACTATGAACTAGCTGTACTGGGTTAAGGCAACTAAGGTTGAATAAAAGAAAGCAGTAAATACATTCATTGAGACGTATTGGGGTTCAGTAAGTCTGAACGTCTAACTAGGTGCTGTGAAGTTTAGAGTGATGAGTAATGTTGGTTTATGTGTTAGTTGTGTAGGTAAATCAATATTTTTGGCATGTTTTTTAAAACTATTTTTTGTAAGCGATATATTTTTTCTGCTACTTTCACTGTTGCTATGCTTTGTATTTTTTTTATTTTTGTATATATGTAGGCATTTGTGGAACTTTGTTGGTATATTATTTTGACAGTAATCAGTATTAGCCTGTAATCAAACATGGCTAGTAAGAAAGATGGTTGTTCAGTACTACATTACTTGCATTTACTGAACAGACTACACAATTCTAATTCTTCTAAAACAAATCATATATTGGTTTGGTGGGATTAACCTTACACTGAAAACGTCGGCTAGCTGTACATAAACAATTCATTAAACAACAGCGATACTGTTAGAGCCCCCAATGCCACTATAAGCAGGGAGGCTACACTTCCAGCCACCAATGTTACTGTGTCCAACAAGAACACAATTTTAACCTCCAAAGTCTCTAACTAACAGACGCCAACACCACTGTAATCAGCAAGGACACAGTTCAGACCTCAGTGGCACAATTCCAGCCACCAGTGCCACCATAACCAGTAGAACAGCAGTTTTAGCTCACAGTTTCACTAATATGAACACTGTTCTATAAATGACTCGGTTTACCGGACCAAAAGTCGATATGCATAATCTCTAGTTATTATAGTCCACATTTTATTTACATATACACTACTGTCTCTACAGATTTATACATTATTTTCTATGTTACATTTACAGCATTTAGCAGATGCCCTTATCCAGAGCAACTCATACAGTCTTACAATTCAAACAATGGTGGGTTAAGGGCCTTGCTTAAGGACTTAACTGTGGCAGCTTGGCAGAGGTGGGATTTGAATCCTGGACCATCAGGTCCAGAGTCCAGTACCTTAAAGTACCGCTGGTTACCACAGTCCCACGCTTTATGACACTGTCAATAATATTATATCAAATTAATTTATTATAGCTATATATTTGATTGATTATATTTTCTTTAAATATTCAGTGTTTTTATTTAAACTACTAGTTTGAAAGTTGGGTGACTTCTTGTTTCTTCCAAGGTTACTTTATTATAACTTTTAAGGAGTTTTTCCTTGCTACTGTCGTCCCTTGCTAAATTAGGACTTTGGGTGTAGATATTTGTAAAAAAGATTGTATAAAAACAACTCTGACATTGACTTCTAGTCTTTCAGGTCACCGCAATTATTCCATTTAACCAAATGCAGCATTGTTCCTGGCGCTACGCCACTTAATCAAACAGACTAGAGTTTGCACATCCTATGCCACTTCAGGCAGCATTTCCTTGATGTGTTGGTCGTGCTGTCATTATTAAACACTGCTGTCAGGCAAAAACTCATGCTTGTGCCAACTCTTATTTTACATTATACAAGACAAATTCCAAAAAGGAATTTGGTACAAAAATCCCCACAACACACACAAAGAATGACAGTAGCAAAATCAGATGGGGTGAAAGAATGCTCTCACATAATAATATGTCTGTGTGTGTTGTGGGGTTTAGCATGAGCTAAACCCAGTGCACCCTGACATCAACCAGATGCAGTCCAGCAGCACATCAGCTTTTTTATTAAAACCAGCTTTCAGGTTCTTTCTCTCTCCGTCTCCCCTACTAATTTCTTTTTTTTCCAAGGCACATGCTGAATTGTTGCACGTTAATAAATAATTCTCATTCTAAACTCCACCCTAGAGCAGTGTCTAAAAAAAAACAACAAACAAACATGAAAGACACGATCGTTGACTGCCATCTAGTGGCAACCGCAGGCCCTGCATACACCTACTCGCCACTAAAATTACCATTATTGTGCCATTACTGTAATTATGAGTTTGCATGCTGTATTGCTATTAGCCTATTATTATTATTAGTATACTAATTACTATTATATTTGTATTATTATGCTAATATCGATTAGTGTTATTGTTACTAGGACTAATGGTGTCCACATCGCTTGCATTTTATACAGAAGATTGCAGGTAGGCGAAGTTAATGTGAAACCTGAGCCTGCTTTAAGTTTCAAAGTTGGAGCAATGTCTGATAAGATATGTATGCGTGTGTGCTTTGTCACGAACTTCCCCCAAGAACGCAGCAGAGACTATCCAGGACTGTTTGGTTTTCTGGTTCATCTGAATGGTTTTTTTTGGAATCAATAAGGTGTATGGTTTTCGACTGTGATTACCAAGCAGTTAATGTATTGGACTCTGGACCAGAAGGCCCAGGTTTCAAATCCCACCTCTGCCATGCTGTCTCATTTGGGACCTTGAGCAAGGCCCTTATCCCACAATTTCTTACATGTCTCAAAACAAGCTTCACTCACCGTCTTCTGCAGAAGCTTCGCTGCTGTAGCCATCATACTCGGCCGACAGGGGACAGTATTTCTGTTGTGACTCCCATCCAGTTTTTGGATGGGGGGCTCCAGTACCTGTGGATCGCCCTCGGAGACCCCGCGAGCGTGTCATGGCTTCCTGATACTGCCCCATCACCTCATCGTCACTGTCAGACGACCAAGCCTGAAAATCTGCCTCTCCATAACCTTTATCTGAAACACCGAGCCAAAAAAAGCTGGTTGTAAGACACCAAAATGACCACTAGAGGGTAGCACAGACCACACTCTAAATTAAGTGCCTTTGTTACCACTAGAAGGACTTAAAATTAACACCCCTACAGCAAAATATATCGTCACACTAGATTCCCAATGTGTTGTTAACGAGAGTTATTTAGAAGTAACGCATAACAAAAAATAGAAATCCTCCCCTACAACATCATGGACTGAGGGATTGATATTCTCACCTGGGAGGTCCTTGGTCTTCCTGTAGTGGTCGAGAGGCTGTGGAGCAACGTTCTCGATGGACAGTTTATTATTGAGGAACAAAAAAATGATGATCATGAGAAAAACGAAAACAGCAATGGCAGAGAGGAAGCCCAGAGCCTCAGGAGACACTGTACAGAAAGAGAGAAAGAGAAGGTGAGAGAAAGCAATTATTATTTTTTCCTACATGCTGTGCTATTTATTAGAGGTGTAATGATACACTCATGATGCAAATCACAACACTGAGCATAAGATTCGATTTTTACTTTATGATTACTGATTTTACATTTGCTAAAAGAAATTTTTTTTTCTTTTTCATGTAGTGTAAATAATGCAAAACAGCTCACTTTCTTTTCTAGGTTTTCTAACTTGTAAAACATAAATAAAAAAAGACTTAAAACTGCATTAAAAGTAATCACTTGAAACATTCGGTTTAACATTGTAAGCAGAAGTGTAGTGTAGCTTCACTGTATCCTAACCAATACAAGGGAAAACATTTCTGTTTTTATTTCTTCATTTAAAGTACTATTCTTGTTTAAAGATTTACTCAAAATATCTGTAATCCACTTAGTATTAAACGGATTGAAAAATGAATGAAAAAATGAATAAACTGGTTTTCCCTCAATTTAATCGAATTAGCAGCATAGGGTGCAAGGCAGGAACAACCCTAACCAGGGCACACTCTCATGGTAATCAATTATTGTAATCAATTAACCTAAAGCATGTCTTGGACTATGGGAAGACACGATCCATGTGGGACTGAACTCAATACCTTCTTGTCTTGAGGCAACAGTGCTACCCATGAGCAGCATAATCAATAATGCATAATAATCCAGCTAAATGATGCATCATTCCTATCTAACAATACATATGGTTCCATTTTTGCATGAGATGGATGCATTATTACATGTGTACTAACTGTTATCGTACCAACCTACCACTTATAGAGTTATCACTGTGCCACCCTATCAATTATAGTTGTTACTCTACTAACCTACTACACATTTATCACTGTACCAACTTTCCAGTTACAGTTATTAATGTTCCAACCTACCAATTACTGAGTTACAATTACAGTTATTAATAATTGAGACATCACTGTATCTTGGCTGTACTAATTTGAGAAACATGGCAACACTTTCGAGTGTTGATTTGGCCTCCAAATTCTGATCTGACCGAGCAACTGTGGGATTTGCCGGACACATGACCTAATGACCTGATCATGTTCATGACTTGAACACCGTAATATGCAGCTCTTGTATTGTAGATTCTGAGGAGCCTATGTTTAAATCTTGGACTGCAATTCTGACTGAAGATCAGTGATGCTGTTATGGACTGAACCTCAAACTGGGTAGCAGCAGTAGGGAGTGGTGTTGGGAGCAGAGGATCACAATGCAGTGAAAACCTTACTGACATTAAGTGTGTAAAAGGAAGGTGTAATCTATAGAATTATCCACAGAGCTGCCGTGGGTCAATGCTGACTTGGCAGCAGGGTTTTGGTATTGACAGGCAAATCTAGAGAGAGCTAAAGAGATAGATTTGTAAATGGGAAGCATGGAAAAAAAAAACGCCAGACAGATTTCCTTTTAAATAACAATTTGAAAAAGTATGAAAATTAAGGCCTTTTTAAAAGCCGAATCTATGGAAGACTTGAGTGACTTTTAGTTGAAGGCAGAACAGAATCTGGTGCTCTGTATGAACTGTGTTATAAAAAAAAACAATGACTAAGAGAGTCAAGGGTATTTCTGACCACTGCTTCCTGCTCGGCTCAAGTGTGACTGGCATTTTGGTCCTGGATATGGTTAAGTGGTCATGTTGTCATAGAAACAAGAATGGTCATCAGGCTGGTTTGAAATCACTAATACTTCACATTCTCCAACACACATAAACACCCACACACACGCGTAAACACACGCACACACTGACCTGTATTGCAGTAGCAGCAGGTTCCTAATTCGCATTAGCATGACTTCGATTTTGTCACTAATAATTTCAATAACAAATATCAGCCTCCCTGTTTGACTACCAAGGTTCCTAGTATACTAGGAACCTTGACTATGTATACTACATATTACACTACATACATACTAATGCTGCCACTGCTTCAGAGGTCAGTCATGAAATTACAAAACTCTGCAGAGGGCTTTTCATTTGAAACGAACAACAGAGAGTAAAGCAAAAGTGGCGAGTGATAAAAGGAGAGAGATGACCACTAGAGCAGAGGATAGAGAAAAGTAGACTAACTTTAGTTAAGTTAGATACATTTTATCGTTCTCTTATATAACACGGAACAGTGTGACAATGTATCATACTCGTGTACGGTTCAAAGGTACGGTTTCTGCTCAGTGTGTATTTGTGTTTATTTTTGGATTCCCACTGTAAAGTCATAATATTGTTCAGTTGCACTAGTGTAAAATGGGCAGTAGCTTTAGTTCTGTTCCTTAACCCTTTGATGTTGAAACAAACTTGAACTGAAACAGATTATCCAAAGCTAGAATAAACATTCTGAACCCTTCAAGGACCACGGGACATTTTTATTTACTTTTAAATGGACGCCAAATGTAAGTGAAGCAAATTACAGCCCTGAAAGAGTTAGTTTCTTCCATATCTCTTGCAGGAGCGTAGGCTGTTTCAAACGCTTTTGGCATCCATTTAAAAGTACGGGATAAATATGTCCCTTGGTCCTCAAAGGGTTAAGAAGTTTAGTCTAGCTTTGTATAATCTGTTTCAGTTCAAGTGAATAAATGTTTACGTAGCAGCATCAGCTGCCGCCCCCCAAAAAACCCCCTAAATGTCCATTGCCTATATCAGATGACATTTGACAGATGTGTTAAAATTTCAGTTCGAACACTAAATGCAACTGACAGACAACTCGTAAATGACAGATGGCACAGAGCAGGGATGCCTGCACGATACACATCATGAAGTCTCGGCTGCAGCTATTTTAGAAGTTATCACACTGTTGTTTGTTGTTTCACAATGGAACACAACACATGTTAATAAATTGAGGCGGATAAATTTTAATTTGAACTGCAACCAAGCTGCGACAAGCAAACGTCCAAGCTTAAAGCAGCATTTACGGTGTTGAATAATGTGATCCACTCACCTTTTCTGATGCAGATGAGTTCATGTACTCCACAGCTCCGCTCCCCACCTGCAAACAATACACACACAAAAAAAACACAAGTTAAATAAAACGCCGATTAGCACACAGCTGCAACTCAGCGGGCAGGCACTTCATAAGAATGTCTTTATCAAATTGTGTAAATCCATTTACAGCAATAGACACAGCAGCAGACACTGACGGTGATAAAATTCCACATGGATCTCTCTCTCTTAGCAATTAATCACAGCGTATTAATGCTTTCCTCCTTGCTTTTCCCGCATCTTCAAGACGAGTCAGACACCAAAAATCTTGGATGTATCAAACGCCAAATGTAAAGAAGTACACTACTCACAAAAGTTAGGATATTAGTTAGTTAGGATATTTCAAAATGAACATGAAGCAATTAAAAAAAGAAGATTTGATTTTACGCCATTAAGCAAGATCATCAGGGAAGCAAATGAAAAGTCAAAGAAAGTTGTTTGATTACACAAAGGAGAAGCAAACTTAATTATCTTGTTTGAGTAGTAAGTGATATATTCATGGGGTGAACAGAAGCATGTTAAACGGGACAGGGGTGCCCCCACTGACTGCCAAAACACTCAGTTATGGGGCATGGACAGGTTCCGATTCTCCAGCAGTTCTTGTTGGATCCTATGCAACTCTTTCTCCAGGGCAACTTTTACTGCTCCACCTGGTCTTTCTTCTGACAATAAAATTAAGTAACAGTCATCTCTTGCTGTTGTGGCACACGTGCGACCCTAACCTAGTCTTCTTTATAAAGTTCCTGTTTCTTAAATACGATTCCACAGTCTGCTAATCACACTTTTGGATGTTCCAAGTGCTGTTGCCACTGTTGTCTGTGTTTGACCAGCTTTAAGACGTCCTATGGCTCTCCAAGCGTCACATTCAGGCAAATCGTGTTTCAGAGGTGTTACAAGGGCTGGGAAATTTCAGGATGTTCACTTTTAAGATCACGGAACAATCAGATACTTCAGTACTTTCAGCCTTTCATGTAGTGCATTTTCACCAATGAAATACAAGGTGTTTTTGCATCTCATTTGCATTATAGAACGACTTTCTTCAGCTTGCTTTCTTTTCTGATGTTCTTACTTAATAAGAAAAGATGAAATGCTTATTTTTATCATTTCGTATTCATTTTTAAATATCCTCAAAATTTTGTGAGCTGTATATTTGATCATTTTAAATGGAGTCTAATTCAATATTTGCTGCATTATTAATGTTGCTAGTGTTAGAGTGAGGTGATTTTGCCCTACATTGAGATTGAGGCAGACAGATACAATAATCTCCAGAGAGTCTCACATTCTCACACACTGACATATCATTAACAGCCTGCCACACAACACTGCAATCAACGGTCCAGTCCTCTACGCTTACTAAAATCTCTCATTCACTTCTACACTCTCTCTCACGATGCTATTTAAATTTAGACCAGACCATGACATCTGAATATGGTTAGAGCAAACAATTTGCATAAAGACGTTTGTCATCAAATTAACAGGATATCATGTAGTGAACAGGGGAAAAAAGGTGATTTATGTCCCTAGAAATACGGCATGGCTGTCCGTGCACTGCAGAAATTAATGAAGGATAAATAAAGAAAGGTCCAAAAAAGAGAAAAGATCCAGTGAGTTGTAGTTCCTAATTTTTGTGAGTAGTATAGATTTTAGTGCATCTCAGCTAAAAAAAAATATCTAGGTCTTACATAAAGTGTCATTTGTTTACAGAATTCTCAACCCTCACTGTGGCTCCTCAGAGACTATACACACACACACACACACACGCACACGCACACGCACGCGCACGCGCACGCGCACACACACACACACACACACACACACACACACACACACACACACACACACACACACACAGAGCTGCTCTCCAGGGAGACACCTTGTTCTCGCTTGTTCATCAAAGGGACACTCACATTTAGTACAGAGAAGAACCTTAGTCTAGTTATACACAGACCAGTCATAAGACTAGACCCACCTGCCTAATCTTGGGTTTTTCTAAACTATGCCACCAAGGCCCTGACCCTGACCCATCAAGAACTCTGAACTTGTTCTGTAGTATTATGGCATAAAGATGGTAGCCGTAGTTCCCTTTAAGTCCTCAATTGGACTTTTTTGTTCTGTACATCCCACATGGGCAATCAGACTATGACCTAGGGAATTCGGATGCCAGGTCAACACCATGCACCCTTTCTCATGTACCCCAAACCATACCTGAATCATTTTTGCAGTCCTATCCTGCTGAAAGGAGCAAGTCCCATTTGAGAATACTGTTGCCATGCAGTACATGGTCTTGTTTAGGGTTATATACAGGTCAAAGTAACATCCACATGTTTGCCAGGGACCAAAGAATTCCCAACAATCCACTGTCACGAGGATCACAGTGTCAGTGTTGGTCACTTCACCTGTCAGTGGTTTTAATGTTAAAGCTGATTGGTGTACATGCTCTAATCTAAAAGTGTTTATATAGAATTGTTAGTTTGAGCATTATACATTGTTTACAATCTAATTGCTTGCTCTTAACCTCTAAACAATGCTTACCCGTCATGTTTGAGCAGTTTAAAGATCATTAGTCATGAGGAGTACTTAATTAATATTACATTATCTGCTCAGAAAGTCTACACAGTTTCATGTTAATGTCTTCCCTTTGTTTTTAGTAGGAGATGATGTGCCTTCAAGGACCTCCCTTTAATGACTCATCACATAATCAATTTTGTTTTATAATTTGAATTATTTTTTTCTACTACTAATTTAAATTTTATTAATAATTTGTTATTTATTTTAAACTAATTTTCCTATAATTTAATAT
>JAUZST010004612.1:0-16186 GCA_034779995.1 Parotocinclus haroldoi | reverse complement strand
AGTGGAGTTTGCCCACTTACAAAGATATGAAAAGTCTATAAATTTCTAGGTTTACTTTAACAGTGATATATATATATATGTGTATATATATATATATATATATATATATATATATATATATATATAGAGATAGAGAGAGAGAGAGAGAGAGAGAGAGAGAGAGAGAGAGTACTTTAGAGTACTACGAGTTTTGGACTAGACTCTCTTACTGGTAAATCAAACCCTTTGGATCCTATCAAGGGCATATAAACTGAACAGGTTTCTTTCAGATGGAAATATATCTGTTTATCTCCCATCTTCACATGCCTGTAATCCATCCCTTCCATTTTGCTCCATCTTTGTTGAAAAAGAGGGGGCTCCTTTGTCTGCCACTGTCACAACACTGTTAACCAATGGCTCAGAGCACACAGCACCATGCGATAGTGGTCTGTTACCTGCGTTAAAAGCTTTCCCTTTAGGTTTGTGTGTGTGTGGTGTGTGTGTGTGTATGTGTGTGTGTGTGTGTGTGTGTGTTGACCTTTGACACCAGCTGGGTTCAGACGCATTAACACTTGCTCACTCACTGCAAGTGTTTGAAAACAGGGAGTAAGAACAGGGAGTAAGAAAAAAGGAGAGAGGGAAGGACCCTTGGGCAGAGTTTTTCTTTCTTCCTCTGTTAAAAGCTCTGTAACTTCAAACTGAAACTGGATAGCACCCGTGGATTGCAGGTGGGACATACGTTACCTGTGTGCAAGTAAAAGTCATGCTAAAGCTTTTTTCCTTGCTCTCTTCTAAAAGCACCACTTTTAAAGGGCAGCTGTCCAATTAAATTCCCGATTCTAAATGTCTCATGCTTATTTATTTGATATATGTTCCCTTGTTAACACTTAACTGTTAAGTTCATATCAAGAGCTATAGAAAGCCGGGATTTACTCTATAAGATGTGATTCTATTGTTAGGCAAGTACAGATGCTGACATAATACTAACTCTATCTGCATAGAAATATTACATAATTATACTGTAAAATATTGTTATATAGTTTAAGGTGGCTGGTGGTTCTACAAATAATACAGGGTGCAGATACCTGGAGATGACATTCTAATGCATCTAACTCTTGGGAATATTTTTTAAGGTAAACTGAATGTTGTCATGATTTTATCTGTTTGCTGCTAAATACACATTATATCCATCTACACCACACGTTGTGATTGCTTTTAACAGGATACACAGGCCAGGCATGCCTTATGCTTAGTATAAAACACTTGCATGGTGGTACTGGGCTTTAAAACACTTTGAGCCTTGGTGTGTGTCTGTCTGTATTTGTTTGTGTGTGTGTGTGTGTGTGTGTGTGTGGCCCAGTGATTCACAGAGTCTACCAATAAAATGTAAATCATGTTTACACTATTAAATTATATAGTTTTAGGCTGTAATATAAGCTTGTGCTTGTAAAGTATGCTACACAAAAGTAGCATTTTGCAAAAAGATATGTAATTTGGTTAAAGCTGTGTATGTTACATTCCTATGTTTGTGTCCACAGGCTGCATAAATGTTATGTCTGCAGCTGTCCATGGGAAATACTGTGTAAAATCTAGTTGGTTGAATAAACTGAGTCAGAGACTGTTCTGATTCTAAGATTCAGGAAAAAAAATAACATACATGAAAAGATTTCTTATCAGAGCTTCAAACAAAAATGTGAAGGAGAATAACAATGTTGCCAAAGCTGACTTAGCTGATTGAGGTGCTAACAAGGGAAATTATGTGTATGCTAACACTGACTTTGCCCTGAAACATAAGCTGCAACAGCCACGCTCCTAGAAGTAGAAAGTCTCTGTTGATTGTCATTGATTGGTGCATTATTACTGTTTTCATGCAGCATTTCCAGAACATAATGCACCCCCATATTTTGTTCATGTATAGTTTGTGCCTGTAAAATGGCTTTGTCTTAATCAATATATCAATATGTTTTTTTTTACAAATGTAAACATTAATAGAACTGAATAGCTCCAGTTTTAGAAATGTGAACATATTCATGTCAGGAAGAATGCAGACAAAAGCTATTCAATAGCAAGCATTTGTGTCATTCATACCTTATGTAGCCTCCATTATTATTAAATGTATTCTAATATTAAATGCATTAAATTGTGTCCATACTCAATAGGTCCTACACAGGTGCCATCTGCCCTTTTACTCTATTCTCTACTGACACCTCTTTGAACTGTTTCACTGCAATGGTATATTCTTATATGTAGATTATAAAAATACAGTATGCACTGCAAGTGTACTATTTGGCCTTATGTCCCAAAAGGTACGAATAGGATTAAGTAAGTTAAGTGTACTCTGGTTGGTTCAAAATGACGAATATGTCCATGCACCAATATGCACAATTCCTGTGTAATCTGTACTTTATAATGTTCAGTATAAAAAGGTACCTAGGATAACAAGTATATGATTCATAAGGGAAATGATCCCTACAATCTTCACAGACTTATGGATAACGTTGAAGGAGTGAAAGAAAGATCTCATGCACATGAGGGATCAGAAGTCAAAAATATCCTCTCTCTCTTTCTCTAATGAGCATGTTTCTCAGGTCTGTCGGATTAGAAAGACAGACTAAAAGAGAAAGAAAGGGAGAGAGAAAAGATCTGATTGAGAGGCAGAAGAAAAGAAAAAAAGGCGAGGGCGATGGAGACAGAGAATGCTTCTAGCCATGGGGGGCAACCCCTCTATTTGGTCCCTTCACCGCAGGACTTTCCTCTTTATCACTCCTCACTTTCTCTACGCTCTTCCACAGTACAGGCTTTGGGATTCAAATGTGCTCATTAGTTTTTATCGGACTGAAACCTTCGTGCCGATTTTGCCCCGTTTGCTGTATCCGGGGGTTGCACTGAACACTGAAAGAGACTGCAAAACAACTTTGTATCTTTCTTTTCAGCATTCTTTACCTACATGCAGCAATCTTTCCCACACTGCCCTCTTTTAAGCACTTAAGTTGTTGTGTTGAGTTGGTACAAACAAAGCATTGTTACAAAAAAGCTTACATTTTACAGTCTTAAGTTTATTTGAGAGTACATTCAGTTTTCAAAGATTTGACTTGAGTTTTAGATTTGGCTTTTATACTGTATAGAATGTGCAACTGAATGTTGAACAAACTATCTAAAGTCAATTTATTTTGCGTATTTGTTTTAACAGAGTAACAGTATATTGTTGTTTGTTAATGCCTGTACATGATGGGTCAAATTGCACCAGTGAATAGTACCACACATGCAATTTGAATTGCTTTTGAATTATATTGTACCATGTTCATTGGTGTTTTATCACCAAGGAATTCTGTGTTAAGGTAACCTTTAAAGAACCATAATCAAAGCCTAAAATACAAGATGCTAAATGAATTCAAACGTGCTCAAAAAGCTTTATGATTTCAAGGAAAAGGGGTCTATCTTCAAGAACTGGGATCTCTGCAACCAATCCCAATGCCAGTGCATGCACGCCCAACGAACAAATATGCACTCACACTACACTTACACTTTAGAGTTGCCAGTTGACCTACCACATATCTTTGGAATGTGAGATTAAATCAGAGTACCTGATCTAGCAGCTGTTCACAGGCAGAAAATTGAACCCAGGTCTCTGGAACTGTGATCAGCACTAACCACTATACCATGGTTCCACTGCAACCTGATGCACTTGATTAATATATCATACAAAGCATTGCAATACTACACATAATTACAGTATCATTATATCCTAGCAGACACACACATTAAAGGACTGTTATCACACCTGAAACTTCTGTCAAGGGAGGCCCTTGTTTATACTGGAGAATAAAGAGTCATACATCTCTGTTTGCGTGGATCAGCTGATGAACAAATGGTAAGAAATGTGCTCATGTGGCCCTTTCCTCTCTCTCTCTCCTTCTCCCTCTCTCTGTCTCCTGGTATTGTGTTCTTTCCTGCTCTGGCTCCTGTTATCAGAGAGTGATCAGTCTCTGAAACTCTCTACAGACTGGGACCGAGCAGTGAATGCACACACACCCACACTCTCACACACATGCTCTCACTCTCTCTCTCTCACTTGCTTACAGACATAGAGAGAAAGGTTCCTTCATAGTGCTGTGTGTGAATGCAGATAAGTTATTAAAAAGCAAGTATTCATATCCATATTACAGATAAGTAGGCATTGGTGTTGCAGTGGTGAAGAGACCGGTAAAATAAACTGTTTACCAGAATGATGAGCATTCAAGTTGCATCTCTCCCTTTTTTCCTCACTTAACTCTGTTTCTTGGATTCTATTTGTAAGATTGTATTACAAGTGTCCTGTGAAAAGGCCATCTTCTAACTAATGTAAATAATTTATTTATTTTTGTACTTACTTAAATGACAGGACCTATATGGCTGCACAGAGTCACAGCATAGGAATTAATAATATACAGGGTTGAGAGGGCACACGCACACACACACGCACGCACACACACACAGATACTGTATACACACAAAGAACGTTTACTCACTCATTCACTCAAACAGTGACATTGTAGAGATGCTATCCGACCCAGGGAGAAACTGGAGTGAATGTTTTTGTTTATTTGGACTTCCCACTGATGTAATAATTACTGCAGCAAAATAATTCTACACCTAACCCTAACCTTGCTAAAAGGTTTCAGTATATATATATATATATATAATATAAAATAAAGGTTGCCGTTGCCATTGAGAGGGGCAGCAAAATGTCCCTATAAGATAAAGAATATCCGGTGTTCCTATCCTTCAGGGGACATATGATCCCCGCAAGTAAAACAAATACCCGGTCAGGGAGAACATGCACTCCACAGAGGCAGTGACCAGGCTGAATTTTTTATCACTGGTACCTGAAACCACTATGGTTCTGATGTTAACTTATATCATTTGGAAACATAGTTTTAAAACATCGTATCAGTTATTATCATTACTATTCTTGTTATTTGGTTTAACACCTTACCTTTAACAGTGTTTACTTACACTGATATGAGTGGCATAATTAAATTAATTAATGTACAAATTTATTGAATTCACACTTCCATTTTAATTCAGACCTCGTTCACTTCTCTGTGGTGACACGGTTCCATCATTTGTGAACAGCTGCATAGCAAGAAGAACATGGGGAAGCAGTGGGTGATAGCAAGCACAGTTTGTCTTGTTTTTATTTACTGCTTTAGAGAACTGGATATAAACTTCAGGAAAATTGCAACCCCACATTGCAATAACGCTAACACTTAAAGCATTCCCTTGTCATCTATGTACATCAAACCCTAAATGTCAAAATATATGTGCACACCCAGCCTAATTAGTAGGTATACCTCTTTTACTATGCGCTGTACAATGCACAGGTACATATGATGTATACAGGCATGAATCTCCATAGAAATACAATGGCAGTAGAAGGGTTATATTCAATATCGTAGTGGCTTTCAATTTATCTCTCAAAAACAACAATATGACTCTCAGTACTCTCACTTTGTTAAGATTCTACTTGATATCCTGCCCGTATCTTACAAAGTTCACATTGAAATACTGTATTTTGAGTTTTTTAATTAATTAATTTAATTACTTTGTTTTACATTAGAGCTTGACCTCAGAGATGTGCTCCAAATTTTTTGGCCAGACTTATCAGAAGAGTGCAAGATCAAGTGTTCACAAAACTCCATGGTAGTGGCATATCAACCTTGGACACAGTGATTTCACCACCCTAGATGAAGTAATGTGAGTTGTCATGCTATGTATAGGCTATAGTGACTGTTATTCATAAAGCAGTAGGCTAAAGTGATGAGCATCTGCTGCTGGGATGTAACACTGTGAATGGATTCTGGAGCAGTAGAGATGCAGCAATGAATGTGGCTTACCCATCTGGCAGATTGGCAGATGACTTAGGCAGATTCCAAAAGAATGCTACCAGCCTGTATACATAGTGCTAAATGTAAAGTTTGGTAGACAATGAATCATGCTCCGTGCTGAGCTTAATTCCAGAAGTTTTATTTATTTGTTTGTGTAATGTCACATTAGCATCAATGGCTATTCTTGACAGGAACAAGATTATTATTAAGGATACCACTCAGGCACACTCATACTAAGGGCAATTATAGCAGTTATAGCTTGTCTTGTAAATCGGTGGGGGTGGGGTGGGAAGAACCCCGTCTGGAGTAAACCAACACAGACATGGAGAGTACGTGAGATGATTTCACACCAGAAGAATATTTTTATAAAACATGTGTAGGGACTGCTTTAACTCCTATTTAAAGATGTGTACTGTACTTTTTTCAGTGTATAAAAACCCTGAGTAACTTAAGTATGAAGTGACTGATAAGACGTAAGAGTATTGTGATTGGTCCAGCGATAGTGATACCAGGGTAAAGTGATTTTGTTGAGGGCAACAACCTCATATTTGTACACCTGTCACCATATAAACAACAGATCAATGCACAAAAAACACAGAAAATTGGACCAACAGCAATGTTCCGGCTGAGCTTACATGTTATGGAGGAGGTCCTCTAAGTGAAATTCGTGGAGCTTATCTCACTTCAGCTTCACACAGAATTCCCTCCAGTAGTGCAAATTCAAACCAAAAAAGGCATTGGAAAGTGGAAAGGCTCTGGTATTAGTCTCTAGGATTCCAATGCAAACAGGCAGCATCCAAGGACAGGATCGAACCAGGGATCTCTGGAGCTGTGTCGACTACCCTAACTGGTTTCATCATGATGCCCCGCTGTCCAGAAAAAGTAAACCCTAATTCTATAACATACAATTCGATTCAAATGAACGTGCAAAGCAACATCCATAAACAAATAGTTTGATTTTTAAGAATTAGTCCTTAGAAGAATTATTGTACTACACAAAGAACATTTCTGGGTAAATCGGAATTGAGCTAGACTCACGAAACATAAATGCCCAACATGAATAAAGTCCTTAATGGCTTAATGGAAGAAGAACATTTTTTTCACTTCTTATTTCCCTAAATCTAATGGAAAGCCTTCCCAGACATGTGGAGGTTAGTAAAACAGCAAAGCGGACATTTAAAAATATATGTTCATTTGTATAACTCTGAAGATAAATTTAGATGGTAGACCAAAGACGAATTGTCCACTGAAAGATGGTGCTAATTTTAGATGCGCTCTGACATGTGTGATATATAGCATGATGTATAGCTTGGGTCTAAATGCTGATTGTGTGTGTCATGCTGAAGTGTTTCCAGTCAGAATGTGGGTATTTTAGTATTTTAGTACAAACAGCGTGTCTTTCTCTTTCTTTCTCTCACCCACGCACACAGACAAAGATAACAACCCTGATTCCCTTGCTGCCCCTCGACCTCCCTGCTAACCCCTAAATCTGGCCCCATTGTGCCTAATCCTACCCAGAGATGTTATCTCATCTCTGTATGTCTATGTGCGTTATCTGCTTTACTCGTTATCTTGCAATAGGTCACAATCTCAGTGTTGCTACTGTCAGCTTTCACTTGAGTACACACATCCCCTACTTAAACACACACATGGATGCACACACAAAACACACATGCACAACAAGCAGAATTACCTAGTGGCTGAATGCTTTTTTATTCCAACAAAAGTCTACAACAACCTAAGAAATTAATCCGTTCTTTCACTCGTGTTCCTGTTCCCTAACTCATGGATTAACGCCCAAGTGCCTGGGCAGTCTATTCTTTTCTTCCCCACTTAGACTTCACTTTTTGTTCTTCTCTTTCTTCCCCTAATGGGAGTGACTTGGCCTAATCTAGGTTCAGCTCCAACCAATATAGTCTTTCTCCTTGTATCTTTTTCACCATTGAAATTATTGTCATTTTGAATCCAATTTTCGTCTCTAACTCCCTATAATCACACATTTCATTTCTTCCACTCTTTAGTCCATTTTGCTACTTAATTTATCTGCAGCAATTGATTTATTCACACTTACCTTCTCCTCACAATGCCAGCAATATGTGAATTAAATAGGAATTTAGCATTATGAAGACTCTGAAATTGATATATTTTTAATCTGGCTTTAATTGAGACTTTCTTTCTTCAGCTGTTCCTAATTACACAACTAGCTAAATTCAATTAAATATAATAAAGTGAACGATTCACATTATTCACATAAGGTAAATGATGAAAGTGTAGTCCAATGTAATTATATCTTTAAACATTCCAACTCAAGAAATTCAACAAGAAATTGTGTCAATCCATCACAGGGCACATGTATGCACTAGAGAGTACAAAAAAAACTCACACAGATACAGCAGAGCACATGCAGGAATCCTACTTCAACTACTGCAACATTGTGCTACAATAAATATACACAGAGAGGGACAGAACCAACAAACATAAGCAATTACTGTGTTGAGGCATGAACTTGGTGCATTAAATGTAAAATAAACAAACACTGCAGAGTGGCAGTGTTCTAAAAAGCATTATTTGTCTCAAGGGTATTTGGCCAGTATATCTGCAAAAGGTGGCTACACTGATGATGACTATTTTAAACAATTACCTGTTTTTCTTTTTTAATTGTTTCTGTGTCTAAAGTACAGTGATATATTGATATCATGTACATTGATAAATGTAAGTAAAACAGGAAACATTAGACTGGTCTTATACGTTTATGTATAAACTGATGTATGATTGCATGGAAAAATGCCTACTAAAGGGTAAGAGAGTGAGAAAAAGAGAAAAGAGAGCTGGGGGTCAAGGGAGGGAAAACTCATTAGCTCCATGTTTAGTTTGTCCTACATGATGAAGTGGGTAGGATTTAACAGACCACCTGTCTCCTGTTATTACACTTTTAGTTTGTTATTGATCTCATGTGTAAAAGTCTGAGCAAAAACACCACCCTCTTTTTTCCTCTGTTCTTCTTGCACAGCTTGCAAACTGCTCTATTACACGAGAGACTGACAGAACAAGCACATCAAATCCTGAACAGAAGTAGTGTCATTAAACCATCCAAAATGTATGCAGATCTTAACAGATGTTTTAACAGGGCTACAGTCACAAGTCACAATTTTACACCAAATCACAACAATGTCAGAAAGTGAATTTACATGTAACCTGATGACTGTATGAAATAGAAACCAAATATACTTTCAGAGCATTAAATAACAATCAATAATGATCAATAAGACAGCTGTTAGTATATATAGTACAACCCCTGGCAAAAGATCACCCCTCTAGGAGGAAGATATTTTAATTGTATTTCAATTGCAACTTTGTAGAAAAAAAGTTAATCATGGAGACATACCAGAAAACTTTTTTCTGGCATTAAGAAAGCAATAAAAAATAAATAATTGTTTGAGAGATGTCATTAGAAACAAAGGGTAGAATTATAAACCTTCTTCAAGAAGGTTAATCATCACAGAATGTTACAAAATATGTTCCCCATCAGCTGTGTCTAAAATCTGGACCAAGTACAAGCAAAATGGGAAGGTTGTAAAAGGGAAGCATACAGGTAGACCAAGCAAAACATCAAGATGCCAAGATAGAAAACTTAAAGTAGTATGTATTGAAAATAGAAAATGCACAACAAAGCAAATAAGAAACAAGTGGGCAGAAACGGGAGTCAACGTCTGTGATAGAACTGAACTAAATGACCTAAAAGAAATGGGATTTACATACAGAAAAGATCATAGAAAGTTCACAAAGTTCACAGTTCATACCAAGTTATTGAATAGCCACTATGGGCTTATTGAAGGCGAAGTCTACAATAGCACAAATAAGTCAGGTCAAATATTGTGTAAGAAAAACAACAGAAACCAGCAGTAACATGACTTGACCTAATCATTTAGTTAGTGTAGACAATATGTAAGACAGGGGTGAATAATCTGGTGCTCAGACACAAGCCTATACTCTATCATTACCAGAATGCACTTGAATTTGTTCATCACTTTCACTCTGATCTCTAATGGTCAAGACCCCCTACATGACCACCACAGATAAGGTACTATTTGGGTAGTGGTTCATTCCCAGCACTGCACTGACATGGTGGGTGTAGTACTGTTTTAAACCACCTCAGTGTCACTGCTTGACTGAAAATAGTCCAACAGCCAAAAATGTCCAACCACCAGCATCTTGTGAGCACTGATGAAGGCTTAATGGATGACTAACACAAACTGTACAGAAACAGCTACTGTCTCTGACTTTACATCTACAATGTGGAGCAATAAGGTGGCTGTCTATAATAAAGTGGACAGTTAGTGAACAGTGTATTAAAACTCCAGCAGCACCTCTGTGTCTGGTCTAATCACACCAGTGCAAGACACATTAATGCACCACTACCACATCAGTGTTACTGCAGGGCTAAGAATGATCCACCACTCAAAAATACCTGATCTCTGCTGATCCTGTAGGGGTTCCTTACCATTAGAGAACACAGTGATGGGGGCAAACAAAATATGCAGAAAAATAGATCGACTACAATCTGTAATTGTAAAACCACAAAGTGCAGTGACCACTAAAACCTAAATAAAAATACACAGAATATACATAGAAAAATATAGAAGGTCTGCACAGGACTGTATATTAATTTATTTAATGTTGCTTCTCATCAAACAGATTTATGTGTATTTGCACTATTGAATGAGTCAGAATGGAATCCCACTGTTTTTTATATTCAGTTTATTTACCATTTGCCTGCATTAGTAATAAATAAGCATTTGTGTGTATGTGTTGTTATGTGCAAAAGTTTGTTTGCACATTGTTTGGTGGTGACTCTCTGCAACCATGTTTAATAGTTTAGGCAACTTGCATTGCCTAAAGGTTGTGTCCTTCTCCCCTCTGAGCCATTCTTCAAATTCCTGTGATTAGCGATGCTAGCCAGGGGCGCAAAGGCTACAGTGAGTTTCTCATGCTGGGACAAGAAGCCCGTGATGCCTTCTCTCTGTCCTCTCTTTCTCCTTCCCTCGCTCCCACCTCTGTTGAAGCAGTGGGAGGGACGAAATACAGGATTGCATTCTTTCAGGACTTCTCTATTTTCTCCACAGTTCCTCCTCCACACACACATCAGTGAGTGTTCGCGATGCCGAGGTGACATTCTGGCCTTCATTGTTTGGGACGAGGCCCTTTTGGATGTGGTGTAACAACTTGAGAAGCTATCTAACAGTGCCGTTCCTTTAAGAATGAGGGAGTGAGAGAAGGAGTGGACTGTTCTTCTGTCGACTGATGAACTCTATACAGTGTGATTATCACCAAAGGGAGCCGGACTGAAAGCACACACACCTGAAGAGATGTCATTATGATACTGCAGTTAATAAGAAGCACACAGCTGCCAGAAGGAAGCAGGTGTGAAAGGCAATACTGCCATTTCAGATAAGGAGTGGGCCAACAACTACACACAAGAGAAACACAAAACATTACTACTTTCTCACAATTAAACAATAAACATGGGCATTCTTTCTCACACACATTCCGCTCTTCCTGTTACGTAGCGGCGTCTTAAGTGTTTATGATAAAATGTTGCAGTCTGGTTCTCATGTCTGACCTTCATCTCTTTTTTTTCTTAAACTCACTTTACTTCACATGACCTCAATACCATCCAGATTTTCATTTCCAGCACCTTTGTGAGAACATGCCATACCAACTAGACATAAACAATTAGACTATGCACTTTGCAAGGCACTTTTCTTGTAGCACACACACATTTCCAGTCAAAGGTTTGCATTTGCTGATAACAAAATGGAATGTTGGTAAGGGTCTGCTAAGTGTGTGTTTCCCTCCACAGAAACACACAAGCACATCATTTAACACGATATCCGGTTTCCTGATGAGAGGCCCTTAACATCAGAGTCTGTCAAAAAGCTTGTGACAACAAACATGCCAAGCCTTATACACCCTCTCAATGTTCACATGGGCACATCAAATGTTCCTGAGAAAACCTAAGTACATAATGTGTGATGCAAAATAAAACAGCTAGACCAGATTTTAAGCATTCAGCCAAATGTTAAACTTAAGGGTGTTCTCTGACTATACTCTATACTCTATAGTTGCTTAAACCATGCCTGAGGATGATTGCCCTCTCCCCACTCCCCCACTGGCCTGCACTCACATTGTACTTAAACATTCTGCACTGGATCAAACTTGCATCATCACAAAGCAGTTTGTTTGTTTGTTTTGAGTTTTTTGTGGTGTAAAAGGCACACTTGCACAGGGCAACAAATTATGGTTGTACTTGATTTCTGCCTTTTTTGGTCACGTTGACACACAGCCCTCTTATATTACTTAAAGATTTATGAATTCAGCAACACAGGCTAATCATGCTGCACGTATATGAAGATTTTATGTGTGCACCAGGTGTTTAGATTAACGATCACATTATTCATACTATTCAAGTCCATCTAACTTATGCCGGAGCTCACCTCTTCATTTATCACAAGCCATCACATTTTCTTATTCTTTTATACTTTTAAACCTACTGGCAATTTAAAGTAGGTACTGGCAAAGAGGAAAGTACTTACGTGTCTGGGCGTGTGAGTACTCTCCCTTTAGGCATTAACAAGAGCTACTACTGCATGCAGTCAAAAGTTGTACCATTACAAAAAAAGTACTCTATATGTTAGGGTTGGTGCAGAGTGGGGAAACAAATACTTTGTTTTTTAATCTCTCATGTTCAAGATTTCATTATTTATGTTCAATTCATTTCATTATTTCATCTCTGAAACTGGGGAAAATCAGCTCACTGAACAGCTCACATTACACAAGTGGATTTTGATAGGGACACACATTTTAAATGGTGATCAACATGAGGCTTGGGCACTACCCCAAAAATGATTTATAGTTTGTACACAACCTGTCAACTACTGAAATTGAATTCATTACAGTTGATACAGTCCAGTTAAATCTCAGTCTTGCTCTTGTTAAATCTTAAAGTCAACATATAGATGCCATTACCATATAAGGCCTACAAAATATTGGAAATGCAAAGCAGTTGAGATATAACAAATGTAAAACTGTGACAAAGCCATTGTTAATGCTCTGGCACTGAAAGGAAGTTATGGTTTCTCTGCCAGTTCTGTTGCTGGTCATAAACCATAAAGCAGTAAGTTACTATGACAAGAGCTTCATTAAAGTTATTTTCATAACTAGCACAGAAATAATATGCAGCCAGTCTGGAGCCTTTGAAGAACGTTAAGGAAAAGCAAAGTAAAATATTACAAGTGGGAGTAGGAAAGAAACTTTTTTCTACTTAAAAGAAACCTCAATGCTAATGCTAATTAACTTCCTTCCTTGTGCTCAAGTGTAAAATATACTGAAAATAAAATAAATGAAAAAATGAAATATCGCCTATTTTTTGTGAGCAGTGTAAATGAGAGTACAGGGATTAATGAAGAGTATTGTTAAACAAAACAGCAAAATGAAACACTGCAATAGAGACTTTTAGGTCTGCAAAAGAAACAAAGCTTTACTGGCAAACGAACTGAAATAGAGCCACGATGCAAATGTTAATGCTAATCAGATATTTTAAGCACCCACAAATCTCAGTTCAAACCTCAAACAGTGTAATTTTATGCAATTTTAATTTTTACTCCAAAAACTACTGACATTATTATGCTACTATTTTAAAATACATGTGATACTATATGGGGTATTTTGTACACATGTGATATCTACGTTTGTATAAAACTTTAGAATAAATAAGAAATAACATAACTGTACCATATGTGTGTGTTGCAGCTTTCGTTACAAAAAATATGTGTAGTGAAGCTATTTATACTATGATTTCATTTGAAACAGGCCAACAAACGATATACTGTAAATAGTAATAAACAATAATAGCACTCCACAGAACAATACATTATCAATCATGTCAAAAGATAACCACACACAGTAACACAAATACACACTCATACTTCATAATAGCTAGTTTTAATGCATCAGTCACACTGAACAGTCAACTTAGCTTTTCACTTTTTGTCTCAAAGCAGGTTCCTCTGTTATTTTGTCCAATGTATTATCATTATTTGCTAGGTGTGTCAGAGACAAAGACGTGTAAAATCAGAATTTTGAGGAGGAGGATGTTCAATAACGACAGACAGATGTATGTGGTTGTCCAATGGATACTATTTAACTTGACAAGTATCAGTGATTGTGAGAACAATGTTATCTGTGTGCTAAAGAGCTCAACATGGGTTATGCTGCACAGGCAGGAACACACACACACATTCAGAGTTTTAGTGAAATGTTTCTGGTAATTTAACCTACTCTACTGTTAGACGTTCACTCCATTCATCATCTGTTGTTGGAATATACAGTATAGTATAGTGCAGAGAGACAGAATAGCAGCTCCTCTAGGTGAAAGGGAGTTCTGTTTGTTCAATTAACCAGCATGCCTTTTATAGAAATGAGTTCATATTTCCCTCACCAGTTTCACTTTTTGCCCTTTGCTTTAAGATTTTTTTAAGTTCTAGAAGTCAAATTCTTAATTTAAACACAGAAGTAAAATTTTCAAAACAAAAAATGGCATGTATACAAATATCATATTGCTTTTAGAGATCCAGCAGTCAAATTCTGATTTATTGTGTCTGTCAGGTTACAATGGCATTTACAGCAATACCCTTAGCACTTATCTAGACAAGTGAGCTAAACATTGAAATGTTAGCCTTTTTGAAGGGCTCAATGGAAGCAGCTTAATGATACCCAACCTTTTGATTGCTATGCTACAGCTGTACCATTGAGTCACCAGATAGCTTATGACATCGAGTGAGTTTCCACACAGTTTACAGTCTAAGAACTGCAGAGAATTTAATTTTGTCAGTGATCATATCAAGTATACATGCACTTGAGTAATCAGATAATGGGAAACATTCAGGTATACATATAATGCAATAGTAAGATTTATCCTTTGCAACCAGCCAGTAACCTCAAATTTCAACATTAAATAAGAAAAATCTTCTTTTTCTAGAACATATACTGTTTCTGAGTCTCCAAAATGTTTCTTTTTGCATAGCCATGTGGCAGGTGTTACTTTTAATTACAATGTTGCCAAATCCTGCTAAAAGTTGCAAAAAAACAACCCGTAAGCTATGGAAGCTAATCTTAAATTGTGGACCTGGCAACTGTGATACACTCGTGTGTTACGTTTGTGTACATGTACAGACTGGGAAGACTGATAATCAGAGAAAAGTATATGAATATATGAAGTAACATCTAGCTCTATTTATCGGATTACTTAACTGATGTCTATTTTACTGTGAGTGTGCTATATACATGAACACTTGAATAATTGGATAACTGCAGAAATCTGACTATGATTGGATTACTATGTGCATTTAAACACACTCAGTCTCACTTTCGCTGTATTAAATTCCATATTCCATAGACTGTTATAACTTATTGATGTGTTTAAAGAATCTTTGCACAAGTTACTATTGCTTATGTTAATGACTTTCCATTACGTATTTATAATAAACTGTTAATGGTGTTAATCTGTTAGTGTCTGTCCTATTGTAAAAAAGAACTCACTACCTCACTACCTATTTATTCCCTTTAACCTATACCTTTATAAACTGGTCCATTCACTGTACTGTACACATACAATGTATGTATGGATCTTCACACATTCTAATGCAGCTTTTCAGTTTTGTTCTGTTTAGCATTCACACTGTACAACATATATTTCTTGTTACAACTGCAAATACAATGTTTATTTCCCAGACACCAGATTCACAGCTCACTCACGATTCACATGTTCAATCAAAACGTTTAAATAGCAACTCTAATAAAAAATGCATAAATTAATAGTATACTGAGAGATATAGAGAGGAAGAGGTGGAATGAGAGAGCAAAAGCTCTATCTGGAATTTACATCCAATCTCACTTGCCCTGATGACTATCAAATCCCTCTCATAAATCTGTCTGAAAGCTGTGATCTCTTTAATGCTAAAAGTATGGTTTTACTGGTCTTACACATGCTGACCAGCTCGTAAATTTCTCCCTCCCTCTCATGCACACCATTCACCACCTAAGGGTGTTAAACAAAAAGTCCCAGACCAGGCTGATTTAGTTTAAAGTTGAAAGGAGGCCAGTCTTATCTGCAGCCGCCAGTTACACAAATACATTTTCTTTCTATAATTAATTAAACATCAACATTATCATAACAACAGTGAATGCTACAACAGTTCATGAACTGTACTACACACACACACACACACACACACACACACACACACACACACACACACACACACACACACACACACACACAC
>JAUZST010004611.1:0-16186 GCA_034779995.1 Parotocinclus haroldoi | reverse complement strand
ATAAATATATATATTTTAAAAAACTAACAACAACAAAAAAGATTTTTGTGTAACCACGGATTCAGACTGTGTAAGCATTTCTAGTTTGTAAACGTGATGTCTGGCGACCTCTGTTGGTATGTTATAAAAATGGAAAATGTAAATTAAAGGTATTGTTATATGGAAATATTAATTTCATATTGAATATAATATGCTTATTGCAACTTGAGCAGCAGGCACCTGTAGTTATGGGATGAACTCTGTTCTGAGAATATGCCGTTCCTAGAAGTACCTAATGAAAGTAAAATTTTGTGTTAAAAAAAATGTACGGTTCTGTTAATTGGTGCTAAGTTTGTTGCATTTTAAAAGGTAAGAAATGCATTCGGTTCTGCGGAAGCTTATATTGTCCTCCTGAATGGTTATGCTTTATGCAGCGTTGTGCTTGTAGGCGGACTTTATATTAATACAGGCTGTAATACATCCTTTGAACCCTTTTGAACCATGCTTCAAAGGTCAGGACCATCACAGATCAGGAACTATTTGGGTAGTGGATCATTCTCAGCACTGTACTGACACTAATGTTGTACATGTGTGTTGTGCTGTCATGAGTGGATCAGACACAACAGTGCTGCTGGAGATTTGAAACACTGTTCATTCACTGTGCAGTTTCTTAGACAGATTTGCATTATTAGGGACATCTTGTGGTCATATGTTGGTAGTACATCAGTGTGACATGGCCAAGAGTTTCTCTCTGACTGTGCACAAAGATTGTCTGGAGAGTGATTAAATTCAGCTTAAAATATGTCATTTTAATGTATTTAGCTAGATATGTTGCTATTTATCTTGAGCTCAAGCAGCTCCCACACCGTACATTCTTTCGAGACAACTCCAGTTTCTGATTGGGATCCAACAACAGTTGGGGTAGTGGAACAACTAATCTCCCTAACTGCTGCTGTGATGATTTGGGAAGCCATCACATATGACAGTCAGTCACCCATAACAGTTAGTGATATCTGTAGGTCATCCTGCGGTCACGTGTGTTGCTTTTCATGGCAGGCCTTCCAACTTGCATTTTTCACCAGGATAATGGTCACCGACAAAGCCAGGAATGTCTCAGCCAGATTGCAACACTTCCTTGGCCTGCCAGATCACCAAATATAATGGCAAAAGAGCATTAATGGTACCAGCTTCGGAGAATCTATGAGTGTGTGGATCTACAGGTCCAGCTGCAACATCTGTGGGCTAATGTGCCACAGGATACCACACAGAACCTGTTTGCCATCAATGTCCAGCTATATCTCATCTTGTATCCAGGCTAGAGGTGGCTTAACAGGGTACTTGGGCCTGCTTTCAATTACAGTTTTCCCCAATTTCACTCAAATTTTGTAATTACTCATCATTACGTTCAGACATACAAAGTTTTATTCCATCCCAGCAACTTCTTATTTTAGATAGTATCTTAGTATTTAGTATCCTTAGTATTTTAGAGCTTTAGAAGTTTTTCCTTTGGGCCTGCTTGGTTTAGATTCAAAACACATGCATTGGGTTACTTAGCCCATTTTGCATGCATGTGCCCAGCAACGTACTGGTGCCACGCCCAGAATTGGGTCCCACCATGCACTCTTAGTTGCTGGCAAATGCCACCTGCCCATATTGGGATTAAGTGGGTATGAGTGAATAAATGTCAGACTGCTACGAATGCGCTAATGAGTTCATATGATTTTATAACTGTACAAAATGTACATTTTACAACACATTCTATAAAAGGCCAAAATTAAAACACAATAATTTAGATCACATCCTCAAGGCCTTTTTAAAAGCCTACTTGGTAAAGTAATATGACGTACAATGGTAGCAAGGTCAGGGATCATGCAGCAGCTGCATTTGTTTGATGTTGGTCAGTCCTTTGTACATATGTGCACACACTTGTTGTGGTTATAACGGAGGACATAAACATAAATAACATGTGTCGATCAGGCATAAATGTGTACCATTGTCAGTTTGCAGCGCCGTTGCACCTCCCTGATAACCACCATGATAATATTTGATATTGTATGTCAGTGCTTCGTTTTTTGTTGTGTGGCATTCTGGTGAGGTGGGGCTGGCAAATGAGACCTTCATATAGTATACACACATAGGCACAAAATGGAAAGTATGGTATACAGACAAAAGTGTGTGGACACTCACTTGTAACACATTCTTCATAGACAAACAGTGGAAGTAGAATGGGTTATACTGGTACAGCCAATGATTCTCAGTATGGCACATTTATAGACTTCTGCTTGTACAGAACAGTGACATAAACACCATCTGAAACCTTAAAAATGTACTTTAATGCTAAAAGTGAGCCAGGGCTTATTGTCCAGCATCAAAGGTCAGTTGTTCCGGAATTGTGAGGAAAGCCGTTTTAGCAGAATAAAGGCTGTTGTAGCATCAAAGGTGAAGTGGGGAGGGGCGATGTTCCGCTACGAATATATGGAAGTACCCACTGTACCCATAATAATGGAAGTATTTTTTGTTTGTCCACAAACTTTTGCCTATATGTTGGTGATAATACAGAATTATAAAACCTCATGGATTTAAAAAGAAGCTAAAGTGCATTACCATTTCAAATCTGTGCAAACAACGGGTGAGTAAAGAACATGCATGTCAGAGTGCACCTTCTTTCCCAACGCTCAAAGTTCCAAAGTTCAAGCCTCTATCGTCCTCCCTCCAGCATATGTTTCTTTGTATTAAATGCTTAAGCATTGTATTTTCATTTGAAAGATTTCCCCAAATTATTCCAAAACCATAACCAACCTTATCTTTATGTAATAGACAAGCAAAATGCGTATTAACATATGACCAGATTAACTAAAAAAGTGTACTCCCAAATGCACAATTCCTTGGATATTCCTGTTTAACAGTGATAATTCTTTTCCTTCTGGCATGGTTCAAAATGTATACATGTATATGTTAAATCCTTTGTTACACAGTGGCAAGAGTGGTTGGTGCAGTTGCCTCACAGCACCAGAGATCCCCGCTTTGACCCCAGGCATGTTCTGTGTGGGTTTTCCCAGATATTCCAGTTTCTTACATCCCACATTCCAAAGCCATGCATAAGGTGTCTCTAAGGTGTCCCTGTGTGTCCTGTGATGGACTGGCTCTGTCTAGGCATGCTTCCCAACTTGCACCCTGTGCTGCTGGTTAGGCCCTGGCCATGACCATGACTTGGATTAAGTGGGTATGAAAATGAATGTATGTTAAATCTTCTAGAAGTCTTCAGTAAAGGTTATCTGTTGATGTTGCAGAGGAGCAAGCAGTTACTTCAGTGCAGTCAGAGAATGAATAAATATGAATATGTAATTGCTCCAATATTACTTTGAGTTTTGGTGTTAGGTGTCCAGCTTGATGATGGCCCGTTATGTCACCTAAAAAAAAACAAAAACGCATTCATAATACAGTAACTCATTGGCCACTTTATTATATACACCTCTTCAACTGCCTGTTAACTGTTATGCTGTTAACTTTGATGGCAAAGTTATTGACGTTAGACGGTCTGATCTGAGTATTTCAGAAACTGCTGATCTAGTGGAATTTGCACACATCTCCTGGGTTTATAGGGAATGAAAAATAAAATCAAAAATATCCAGTGAGCTGACAGAAAGGGCAAAAGTAAGTAAAATAACCACTTGTTACAACAGGGGTAAGTAGAAAAGCAAACCCTCTCTGAACACATAAAACCTTGAAGCAGATGGCCTACAGCAACACTAGGCCATACCAAGTGGCATTTCTGTCATCCAAGACAGGCAACTGAGGCTATAATTTGCACATGCTCACCAAAATTGGACAATTTTTGTCTCTGCTTTGGATTTATGCTGTGCCGTTTCGGAGAACGATAGGAATGGGTCGGAATTTGCCATAATCATAAGTTACCTTATGGACATGAGGTGGTAGTTCATCTTCAGGGCACTCTTCTGGTACAGGCTCCTCTGTCCAGCCACCCATTGGCATTCGAGCCATCCTCTGAATTCGATAGCCTCCACCCAAATCTGCACAATATATAATTCATTTACATTCAGTCATTTCCCAAGACATCCAGAGCAACTTTACAATGCTCCTCTGCTCAGTTACCCAACAGTGACATGCAAAGGTGGAATTTGAACCCTGGAGCTTCTAGTCCACAGTCTAGTATCTAAGCCTCTAGGCTATCACACTCCAGCAGCACTGATGTGTCTGATCCAATCATACCAGCACAACACACACAAACATACCACCAGTGCAGTGTCACTGCAGTGCTGGTGGTCCTGAACATTAGAGAACAGAGTAAAGGAAACTAAAAAAATATGTGGAGAAACAGATGGACTACAGTATGTAACTGTAACTACAAACTGCAGTGACCACTAAAACATGAATAAAGAATAAGCAGAATATATATATATATATTAAATCTAGAATGTCTAAGACTTTTGGACAGTACTATACATATTGACATTTTTCAGTTGTTACCTGTGGTACCTCCATATTGACGATGAATGCTGCTCTGGAGTGCTGCTCCCTGCTGGTTGGAAGTGGTGTTGCAGGGGAAAGTGTTTGAACGTGGCAAGTTCCGTGCAGTCTCAGTATCATCATGGACACTTTCACTGCTTTCATCGCTTTCCTGCCTGTGCCAGGTATGACGTGAGATTTCACCCCGGGATTGTTGTTTATGCATCTGATTAAAAATGCAGTAGTGAGAATTAGGACAACACTACAGTAAACCCACATGATATAGCCAAATCTAATTAGACAGGTCATCTTGTAAGTGAACTCTCTCTTTTAAGTTGCTTTTGAGTCTACTTCTTTGTAGGTGGATTGGTTTTGAAAAGATGGAAGATTGCGACCTGCAAACTATGCCAGAAATCGGTTGTCAATCGGTGACAGCTCGACAGCTCACTTATTTCACGACCTGCAAACTAAGCACTGTACAGAATGTGGCAAATTAAGTTGCATGTCTGCTGGTACCAGCCAAGGCACCAGCATGAAAACACACTCAGCAACCTTTAGTGGAATCAGTCTGTTTAAAAAAGAGGTTGAGAGACTTTTGAATAGTTTAGGGCCAAGATACACACTGACAAAGTGTCATCGAATTATCATGTATTAATTCACTCAGAAAAACAAATTAATTCATTCAGTACATTTACAGCATTCAACAGACGCCCTTATCCAGAGCACCTTACAACTCGTATGGTCTTACAATCCAAGCAATGGTGGGTTAAGGGCCTTACTCAAGGACCCAACTGTGGCAACTTGGCAGAGGTGGGATTTGAACCCTGGACCTTCTGGTCTAGAGTCCAGTACCTTAACCATTAGGCTACTAGGCTACTGCAGTCCATTTTTATGTGCACAAGACAGTCAACTCAAAAATACAAACAGCTGAAGAGCAGTTGTGTTCTTTGGAGCTACTGTAGCAAAAATATGTTCTTCGTTGTCCTTGGATTTATTGTGAATAACACATTAGCACCTGATCCTATAAGTATGTTTTGAAAATGCAAAGGTTGCATACCATCTTTATAGCGTTGCTTCTCATATTGAATTAATGGCAATATTTTTTTTGCCATTCAGAGTCAAGACTAACTAGTAAGGAGAAGGACAGTAATGATACAACTTGCCGTGTTGTTATAAACAAACCCTTTGTTTGCCTACCAGGTAGTTCCTTTGGGATGTGGGGCGTTGTGCTGCAGGGACTTGTTTCCATGTGCACAGTGTTAACTCATTTTATGCTCGTCTTTAATGACTTTGCCCTGGGTAAAGGAATTATTAAAATAATATAAGAACACTTACTGTGTTGACTATCTTTACTGTGTGATGCGCAAACCCGATTTTGCAGTTTCAGTCCGTTGAAAATAAATGCCTATTGTAAAATAGTTTGTTTCACCCTGAAGAGGATTAAGCAAGTATAGAAATGAATGAACTAATGAATTTCTGACACTGTCAGGGTCTTGGGGTAAAGAGGAAAAATCCAAAAAACAAAATACTTCAGTGCGACAAGGCTCTGCTACAAGGCTGGACTGAAATCCACCATTATTTGGGGCACAAAGATCACGCAACTCTCAAGGTATTTCTAAAAATACGATAATGGCAATAGGCAAAAGAAATGTCGGATTTATAGGAAGAGCAGTTCATGAAATTGCGTCAGCAGAAAGAATGTCTTGAGGTTTATTATGACAGGCAGTGGCAACGTCTCTATTGAGTGCTTTCCAAAGAGGCCTTCTGCGTAACAAACAATTTGACAGAACAATAAATAACACAGTGAGTCTCAGCCTTCCTCTGGGTGAGCACTGGAGCATAGACCAGGGTTACCCCCACACTTCACCAATATTACTCATTCTGCGTAGCAGATGTCAGATCATTTTATGTAAATGCGTCAAATGTAAGTTTGTGTTTCTTAAATAGGGGTGTAACGAAGCATCATGACATCGCAAAACGTGCATTGTAGAGCTATGTGTGTTACAGTGTCACATGTCTTGCAATTGCATTTCTAAACACCACATCAGGAATGTTCATTTTGCAAGGATAGAAGTCAGGAAACCAGACAACTAACGGGGAATTGCAGACAAATGCTACCTCCTTTACCAGGAATGGCAAGTACAGAGATCATACCTCCATTGCTGGAATTACCATGGAATTGCTTCCTTTGCTGTGACTGACAAATACAGATGCTCTTTCACAGCAACCCACAGTTACAGAGGTCACACCTCCTTCAATTTGACTGAGATACAGTACACAGTTGACCTCTGTCACTGGGACAAACAAGCCGAAGCTATCCCTTCTTCACTGGGAGTGAGAGATACAGATGCCACGCCTTATTCACTAGGACTGACAGATATATATATATGTTATACCAGGTCCCACACCCCCATTTCTGGAGCTACCAGGAATAGAGGAAATGGCTCTATCAGATAGACTAACAGACAGCAGCATCTCTTTCTCCTGGACTAAACAGGCACAGATGCTACACATTCAGCACTTGCTTTGACATTATTGGAGCCCACGTTTGGGGGTGTAAAAGTTCATGTAGTACATGTTTGTACAACCCCAAATCAGGGAAAGATGGGACAACAAGGGAAATGGAATGGCCTGTCCGCAGTCCTGATCTGTCCTCAATAGAAAATGTGTGGAGAAATGAAAACTGTCAGCAATAAAATACAAACACTGTGTGTTTCCCCCCCCCCCCCCCAGTTTATTCTGATTTGGGATTTGAAATTTAAAACATAGGCTTATGCATGAGGTGGAAAATGTTATATGTTAGTCATATACATGTGTGTATGCATTTTCTAATGCATGAGAGCCAAAGAGTTTTGCACAATACTGTATGTGGTTAAGAAAGAGTATAATCTCTGTATGTTCTCTAGTCCAAACCATGGGGTAAACCAAACTCTGACTTCTGTGTAACGTTCCACTCCTTCTACTCCTCCATCACTGGGGCTAACAGGCACAGAGGTCACACCTTGAACACTGGGACTAACAGTTGGACTCTGATGTTGACTTGTCTGAGCTTCTTTTCCCAGATACACAGAGAAGCAGCGCAGCCATTTGAAAAAATAGTGACTATCTAAATAATAGAGTTCAATTAGTCAGTGTACTCCCGCAGATGTGTGTTGTCTTTTTCAGTCTAAACCAGTTTCCTGACCAAATAATAAAAGAAGCAAATTCATTATAAAGAAATGTAGGATTCATTTGAATTACAAGTTCCCTTTCCCTACACACTCTCTCACCATTTCTTTGTACACTTCTGCCCTTCTGCCTCTTGTACTGCCTCTTTTCATCATCTAATTTAATTTTCCTTTCTTGCTCTGCGTCTTTTCTTCTTAGAGGGTCATGCGTAAGACTGGTTTGTGTAACGTTCTCTGCAGGGCATGCTGTGAAGCACATCCTTATCTCAGAGCTAAGAAAAGGTTCCCTTCAGAGCTCTTAAGGTTAAATCACTACAGAGACCATGTGAAGCAGTGTCAGTGACTGTTCTGACATGGCCTGCAGTTACAGACTCCCTGCATCCTTTACATTACATTGCTTATGGCTGGACACAAACACATAGGTTTTTCTGTTCTCTCAACAAACCTAACTAAATCCTGACTGTGGGTTGCATGTTTTGTGTGTAGGATGAAACAGGTGCCTACGTTATTGACAGAGACCCCACGTACTTCGGCCCTATTCTCAACTACCTCCGGCATGGGAAGCTGGTTTATAATAAGGAGCTAGCTGAAGAAGGTGTGTGTTATACGTGTTTACATTGATGGTGTTTTCATATGTGATGATGATGGTTCTACCAAAACGAATGAACGGAATAAAGGGTTGCATGTGAAAAATATTTCGATGTGTCTGTCTGCAAATTCAGGTGTACTGGAGGAGGCAGAATTCTACAACATCACTCCACTGATCAAATTAATTAAAGAGAGGATTCTAGAACGAGACTGTAAGGCTTCTCAGGTAATAAGCAATGATCACTGAAACAGTATTCTGTGTTTTTGACATTATGCTAATTTAAGTGGTAGATACTGAAGAGACCGGCACAGTAAAACCAGGCATATGAACTAAGAGGTGATCAGTTTGGATTTCTTTTTCGGTTTGCTTTAGGGATTTCAAAATTGATGCATTTTCATTTTTTTTTTAGTTGTATAAGGAATTTACATATCTAGTTACCATAACTACATAGATAATAACAAATAACCATTTGTAACCCTTCAATTTTTTTGGCTAGGACTAGCCAGATTTCTAGCAAGCTAGAATTGTATACTTGGCCTTTTAATTGTCTGGGTCTAGATAATTATATTTTAAAATGAATAAGGGTAATGTGTATGTGAAGACAAGTGCATCTATGGCAATATTATCCTGCCAATACTATGATAGTAGTCTGTTCTGATTAATTTAATTGGCCAGCAGTGCGTTATAACGTTTCTTCCCAGATAACAAAACAAAATTATATTTGTTTCGATTACAGTTATGTGCTTTTTAACGTCCGCATTATGTTTGGTGAAACGGGATGCTGGCTGAAATTGATGTCGACCAGACATAATAGTCACATAGTGTTTAAAGGCTACTGTACTGTAAATATAAAAGGTATTTTTGCTAGAAAAAGAAAAAGAGATACCGCTGAAAACACGGGTGGAACACCACCATCAAACATATTGATGATTGATATTGAAACAGCTGACACTTGTTTACGTTAGATAAAAATGCGTTGATTGACAGTATTATAGTATTAAACTCACAGAAGACAAGCCATATGAAACACTGACTCAACGAGTAATTGTGAATCAGTTTATACAGTTATAGGTTAGAGAGAATATACCGGTAGTGTGGGCACAAACAAACGAATGCTATTTATAATAGGACAGGCACATACACTTACGAACGCCACTTAAAACTTGTTTCCCATAAACAGCAGAAAGCCATAAACATAGGACATTTGGACAAAAAAAATCTCTAAACACATCAAACACGTTAGAACAGTCTATAGTAAAAACGTGAGATTACGAGCTAGCTTGAACTGGCTTGGCGTGACCAGCTGGGCAGAAGAAGCAAAATGCACTGCACTTGGTGCCACAAAACAATAATAATAATAACAATAATATAATAATGTGCATTAATAAGCAATTAATGTAGAACTCTGTAATAGCCTTTAAGTAAAATATGTAAATTAAAGTTCAGTACACTACCATATACTGTAACATCATACACTGGACAGTTTTTTAACCCGTATCGAGTCTGTTCCAGATGCTTAACTTATTTTTATTTCCTATTATTATTTATGATCATTTCTAAGACCTAGGTCATTCAATTGAACAGCCATTGATCAGATGAAAGTTAAACAGCATATACCTCATTAGTGCTCATTAGTGCAGTCATACAATTTGCTGCCTCCTATTAGACCCTAAAAAATAAAATTTCAATGAAAACAGTACGACACAGCGATAAAAAGGGCAACATAAACGTCAAGAGACTAAATATTTTAAAGGTATGGGTCACTCGATGTCCACGATACAGTCTGGGAATCCATTGCCACATGGCAAAATTATATCACAAACTTGTTTGGAATGTTAATGTCTACCCCAGAAGTGTCCAGATTCCCTGATCCTATCACTTTTTGACTCTCTCCCCTCTTACAGCAGGTGCCTCCAAAGCATGTCTACAGGGTGCTGCAGTGTCAAGAGGAGGAGCTGACACAGATGGTGTCCACCATGTCAGACGGCTGGAAGTTTGAGCAGGTCAGCATGGAGCATGGCATGGACTGCTCTGGACTGTGGACTGTACTGACACCGAGTTGATTTCTCCTTTCCTGTACCCAGTGTACCTAGTGTCCTTTCAGTACTGGATCATTTAATTTATGGTCAAAAGTGTATGGATACTAGTTCTAATTAGTGGTCTCTGCTTTTTTTTTTTACTTTAGTATGGATTCACCATAGATAAACAACGGCAGTAGAATAGGTTATACGGAACACCTCAGTGAGCGTACAAGAGCGTAACATGCTGACAGGTCCACATAATGTCAAAGACTTTTCATCTTGTGGGACTGTTTCCATCAACCTGCCTGTTTTTTTTTTTTTTAACGGCATCCCGTAATTAAATGTCGACCATTTTTGGGGAGACTCGGAAACACAGTATATGCTTGAGAAAGGAATAATTTGATTATTTAATATTAAAGTTATCTCATCTTTTCAAGAGTTTTAAATCTTCTTAACAGTTTGTTATAATGGACGCTTCTCTCCCTCACCTCCCTCATTCTTCATGCCTTACTTGTATTGCAGATGGTGAACATTGGCTCATCGTACAGCTATGGCACAGAGGACCAGGCTGAGTTCCTCTGCGTTGTGTCCAAGGAGCTACACACATCTGGTGGAGGCCTGGGGACTGAGCAGAGCCACAAGACTAAGGTAAGAACATTCACTGTTGCCGAAAATGCTAGTTCTTTACTTAAGAAAAAGTACTACTAAACCGATACTCAAGTAAAATATATTATATTATATTATATTATATTATATTATATTATATTATATTATATTATATTATATTATATTTATTTTGAGGGCAGATGACTACTTTACATTGTAGCACAGTGCCCTTTTGTCAGTGTTGTCCCATGAAAAGATCCAACAAAATAGTTACAAAATAGTAAGGGGAGTACTCTCTTTTGTAAGATACTGTAGCAATGTTCAGTAATGCAGAAAATCATCAAATGAAACCCAAACATCAACACTTTGAAACTCTGAAACTGCAACACTGAAGTCGAACCAATCACAGCTTCACCAGTTGTTATAGAGCAGTGTGTCTTTTAAACAATCCACTACACTACTTAATCTAAAAATACTTCGGCAACAAAAAAAGATGATATTGTTGGTAATAAAATATTCAGAAAAGAAATAGAATTCACAATGACATGTAAAAACTACACTACCTTTTACCTACCTACTACACTAACTATTTTCTAGTTTAATACAAAATACAAAAACTTTGTTACATAATAAATACAGTTGTCTTACTTTAATGCACCAAACTGTAGGAAAGATCCTCGTCAAAAACGACCAAACTTCACTTACTCCGATGTGACAAAATGCATTAAATATACAAAAATGTACACTGCTCACAAAAATTAGAGAATATTTCATTATGGGATATGTCAATCTGAATCTTTCTCACATTTTTGTGAGCATTATATTTATCATTTCAGTTAGAGTGGATATTGACCTCAAGTAAATAGGCCATGGTGGAGGTTTTGTTTTGCATCACCTGATTTGTAACCCGGCTCTAAGCTGTCGCTTTCTTGGCTTCTCCTGATGACTGCCCCCATCCAGTAACATCCAGTAAGATTCAGATTTGCGCTTCAATTTGACCGCCTGACTGGAATTGCCTAGGTAAAAAAGAAAACTAGATAGAAAAATGTAAAGATTTATAAAAGCTAAAGTAGCAGGTCTGTTTTGAAAATGCAGTTTACAAAATGTAGTATTAAGTCAAAGAAATAATGTAGTTTATTACATAATCACCTCTGATTGTCATTGATTGTGTGTAGTCACTGTATGTCCTTAAGTACATTTACCATTTTTTATCACGTCCCATTTCATATTATACCGTGGTATGATCTGATTTCCTAACGTGAAAACATTGCTACCCATCTGAACATCTTAGTGACAGTTTTCACATACAGTTTTCCTTCCTTGTTTTGCTGTTGTGATCTGTATGGTTGTGGACCTTTTTATTTTTCATTCTCCTTGTTGAATACCATCAAACACCCATCAAGGATTCAGAGGAGGAATGCGCAAAGGAGGAGCAGGGGGAGGAGGACAAGAGAGAGAAAAATGCAACCCCCAATGAGTGGATTTAGAGGTTTTGAGATTTGTGTCATTGTGCCGATCACAAGAATGGGTGAGCATTAATGCCAGGTGTTTCCTTTTGTGGTAGCCATAGAAATTTCAGTCCATAGTAATATGATGTTTGGGTAATTTATTTCAAATAACATTGAAGTCTTAATCTGATTTAACTGTGTAATGTTTTGTCAATATTTTAATGGGGTCCCTTTGGGGAGCGTTTCAGCATGGGTTTCCCAAAAATATGCCAGTAGGTGGATTGGCTGCTATATGTTGGATTACCTGCAGTGGTCTGGAACGCTGGACTGGACTTCCATCTTGCACCCACTGTTCCCCGATTTTTTGATCCCACTGGAAATTGTCTTATTGTTCTCTTTTTATAGTACACTGCTCACGAAAATTTGGGGATATTTCAAAATGAATACGAAGCGATTAGAAACAGAAGCATTTGATTTTATTCTATTAGATTATAATAAAAACAAAGGAAAAGTCACAGAAAGTTGTTCGATAACACAAATGAGATGCAATCTCAATTATGATTGATTTGGCAAGTGATAGATTTATGGAGGTGAACAGAAGCATGTCAAACTGTACGAGAGCACATTGACTGTTCAGAACACACTGACAGCGATGAAACATGGACACGATCAGATTTTCCAGCAGTTCTTGTGGGATCCTCTGCCCCTCTTGCTCGTCAGGAAGTGTTGCTGGAGGCATTGGATGGTTTACCAGATGTCTTCCCAGTACATCCCAAACATGTTCAATGGGATTCAGGACTGGAGAACATGAAGGACAGTAGATTCGTTCAATTCCTGCCTCCTGAAGCGTGCTGTTGATAAGATGAACATGGTGGGGCCTTGCATTAACGTTCATGAAAATGAAGTTATTTCCATCTGCTCCATCATAGGGTAGCACTATGGGCCACCCTACCCTACTATTCTTTGTACTGTTCCAGTCTCTTGAAAGCGATTCCACGAATCACATTTTGTGATGTTGGCACTGTTTTCGGTTCTCCAAGCTTTGCATTAAGGTAAATTGTGTTGCAGAGGCATTGCGAGGGCTGGGACATTGCAGTATGTGCACGTTCAAGATCAGGCAATGTTCAGATACTCCAGCACTTTCAGGTTTTTGCAGCGTATAGTGCATTTAAACCAGCGAAATAGAAATCGCTTTGCATCATTTGCATTATAGAACAACTTTCTTTGACTTGTCATTTTCTTTTCTGATCTTCTTGTTTGATAAAACAAAAGATCAAATGCTTCATATTCATTTTGAAATATTTCCTAAGTTTTGTGAGCAGTGTAATACTCCTGTTCCCGGTCACATTGTGATAACCTTCCAAACATTTTAAATTCTTTAATATTTTCTATTTTATTGGCCCACTCATAAAACGATCCAACGATCAATTTCAAGCCAACACCATCAGAAACTGATGGACAACCATTGTAAATTATGCTTAAAATAAAATAACCTACGCTGTACCATCATGGTAGGTGTCTAGTGTGGGAAGCAAGTGTACACTGTGTTTAAAAAAAACAGCAACACTGATGTATTGACCAGCAGGATAGAGGGGACCAACAAAATGTGCAGGGCAATAGTAAATGTTTACCTAGAGTGCATTTACACACTAGGCAGTAGACCTGGCGAAGTGGACTAATACACTGGACACAAATTATTTGACATATATAAGCTGTTGCTTTTATGACAGAAAGGTTAGACAGGTTTGAATCAATTCTTTTTTTATTACTTTGAAAATAGGCAGCAGTAACTATTACTTTACTGGGAGTTAAAAACAGGTGCAATGAAAGAAAACACCCTGGCAGCCTTTATTCGAAAAATCCAAGCATGCGTACACGTATAACACTTCAGTATAACGGTCTGATATTCAAATGGAGGGCAACTATGACGAGAATGAATAGTGGAAAGGAGATTGATCCAGATTACATAACACTGGAGGAATTAATAGGAAAGATGCAGGGCAGTTCTTAACCATATGGTTTAACAAAATCTTGGAAAGTGAGTGTTTGCCTGAGGAGTTGAGAAGGGTACTTTTGATATTGAAAAGTAAGAATAAGGCCCTTGTGCAGAGCTGCAGTGACTACAGAGGCATACATGTGACCAATCACAGCATGCGGTGGAACCTAGGCTGAGCGGAGACATATGTAAGCAAGAGCGCTATATATGTGATGTATGATTTGAGAGTGTCGATAAGGAAGAACACAGAAGGTGACAAACAAGATCATACAGATTCTTCAGTGTTTGCAGATGATATTATATGTCGTGAGAGTTGGGAGCATGTTGTGGCAAGCCCGGAGAGGTGGAGCTACACACTGGTGAGAAGGGCAACGAAAGTCGGTAGAAGCAGGAAGGAGTACAGTGTTCCCTCGCCACTTCGCGGTTCAGCTTTCGCGGCCTCAGGGCATCGCGGCTTTTCAAAATATGTGAAGGGAAAAAGTATATCGCGGATTTTCGCTGTTACTTGGGTTTTTGCAGAGGTTTTACATTTTTAAAAATCACAAAATTTATAAAAATGTATTACAAATATGAATTCTAACAATAAAAGAATGTTATAAATCAGAAAATATGACGATTTACAGTAAATAGCTGTTGTTTATACTCAATGTGTAGGATATGAGGTGCTGTAAGCTCAGTACGGACGAAGCATGCGTGATACGAGAGTGATTTATGGCGTGTTATGTATGTGTATCAAAGAGAGGAAGGGTGACAAAAAGGATTAGCGTTTAAATTCTTGGCACCAAGTGTTCTAAGTAATAAAAGCGTGCAGGAGAGAGGTGAACAAGTGAGTGCAAGGCGAGCTATTTTGAATGTGTTGGAGGTGGCGGCACTGACAAAATGATAGGGATGGGAAGGGGCAAGGGATGGAAATGCTGTGATGTTCACCTGAAGTGAAGAGGAATGAGGTCCATGGTTGCCGTTGCTTTCACGATTTAATGTTTACTCCTGTCAGTTAACCAACTATAAATTATTTTATTCAGAGAAAGGAAATGTTTCAGTTAATTATGCTATATGTTATATTGTTTAAGAGTTTAGTAAAATTAATTGAAATTTATCGTAAACCGAGGAGTTTGAATATATACTGTATATGTCGTAGTGTAGCGTACCTTACACATGCTTAATACTGTATTCCACTGCAACCGTAACTTTTCCTCATTTAATTGTGCTAGTGATCATCACTCCCGACACATGACTTTTTACATCCTGCACTGCTGAGCTTCTCGTTCAGCACGGGAGAGTGTGAAAGAGTATCATGCTATGTATGTCAGGGGAAAAGCTCAATTCAAAATTTAGAGTACAGTTTCTGCTGAATGTGTGTATTATCAGATTCCCATCGTAAAGCCGAATGTCAGGCCATCATAAAACTACTCGAATTATTGAAAGGTATGTAGTATAAGTAGGAGGAAATAAGAGACTGAGACGGTTTGGTCACATGCAGAGCAGGCTAGGAGGAGATGAGGAAGGCCAAATAGGAGGATTATGGATGTGGTGAGGGAAGACATTGGCACCTTATCTTTAGCACCAATAGTGTAGTGCAAAAGACATAATTTGGAAAACAAAGTACAGTGTTCCCTTGTTTATGGCGGGGGTTATGTTCCAGGACCACCCGAGATAAACGAAAATCTGCAAAGTAGGGACGCTATATTTATTCACTATTGTAGCCGTAGAACTGGCAGAACGTTTGGGTGGCGTCGTAGGGCTTGAATGAATTCAGTCTATAATGAAACGTTCACAAACAGCGAAACACAACACCGCACATAAAAAATTGTCATGTCAGCAAGTAGCGACTCAGGAGGCCGATGCTCTGGTCTTACTTCTCGTTTTCGGTGAGTATTCATCCGCTGAGTAAATACGCTATTGTAGTGTTTTTA
>JAUZST010004610.1:0-16188 GCA_034779995.1 Parotocinclus haroldoi | reverse complement strand
GCGGCTGATAATTACTATTTAAATTAAGCAGGAATGTGAACTCGTGCTGTTTATAACGTTTAATAACCTTTGGAATAAAACTGTGTTTCTTCTTTCGACAGGACAAAAGCACCGGGCTGTTTCGATACGATTCGGATGCTGTTAAGATCAGGATACCGAGTTCTAAGAACGTTTCATACGTCGCATGTGACTGAAAAACGGGAACAATTTCGATGTTTAAACACGGTTTGTACACTGGTTTTGAAGCAACGCTAACATGGCGGCTTTAAAACTTTGGCAAATGAGCGGGCCGAGTTTGAGTCACGTGACGGAGGGGGGCTCTTTTAAATAGCTAGCGTATAAACTCGGTAACCTGAGGTAATCAAATTCACGGATCTCGAGCGGTAAGATTTACAACATTTAAGCACGGACGTCAAAACGAGTTTCTTTCGGCCACTGTTGAGTTTTCTAACCTTGGTACGTTTGAACTGCAGTGTTAGACATCCTGCAATTTTCCTTCGCCTCAGTGAGCGGTTTAAACAGGACGCTGATACTGGGAACTGCCTCAGAACTTTTAATTTATTCGCGTTTCAACTTTGTAAACGAACGCAAAGCAGACACATGTGAGACCTGTTAATCCGGAACTGCAAGTCTAATCAACAAGCCGTTAATTAATCCGTTTAATTGGTTCCTTGTTTAATCCCTGGGCGGCATGTAACGGTAATACGGACAGCATCAACGAGACCATGCAGTGTGTCCGGATTACCGTGAAAACACATTATTAGCATTTGACGTACGATCATGGGCTTTTATTTAAATTTGACCGGTTAAAACGGAGTGAATGAGTTTTTGTGGTACGGATTAGGATCCCTTCCACCACGTTTAAGGCCGTTGCTTGAAAATTAGTATGGAATGATTCCCACTGTTGCTTTTTCGTGAATAAACGAACTGTGTTGTTGTTGTTGTTGTTGTTGTTGTTTTTGAAGAGCGCCTGTGAGGAACCATGTCCACCATCCGGTACGGGAGCAGTTTGGGATCGTCGGGAGTGAACGGTGTTGGGACTCCTCTAAGGGGGCATGAGGATGGTAAGAGAACCACCCATGTACCACCATGTACATTTGTTAACGTGCCAGCTTGGTACCAACAGCTTTTTTATTATTATTATTTTTTTGGTTCCAACTTTGCATATCTTATCTTTGTCTTCTCTTATTCGCAGATAATCCCGAGGACGATGCCGCTGACCCAAACAAGATGGTGCAGTGCCCTTACGATAAGAACCACCAGATTCGAGCCTCTCGGTTCCCGTTCCACATTCTGAAGTGTGCCAAGGTCTGTCCTGCTTCTGTTAGCCATCCAGTACGGCTGTTTATTTATCACGGTTGATAAGCTGATGAGTAATAACCTTTTTTTGTCTCCTCTTTAAAGAATCATCCCAAACTGGCCAGTAATCTGAAAACGTGCCCCTTTAATGCCAGGCACCTGATACCCAAACACGAACTGGCGCACCATATAGAGCACTGTGAGGCTAAGCCATCCGTTAGTGTCGATGGTAAGTCAGTAAACAATGATTTATGTCCCTTATCCTTTTCTTATTGACTTATTGTCTCACGGATTACTGCGGACGCCTGGCAACCCCAGGGTAAACCATATAAATGTCCAAAGGTTAAAATTCAGGTTCTTGGTACGTAAATGAAGGGGTGTGTTGTACTCTAGGCGGCGAGTCGGAGGCTCCCCGAAGATTTCAAGTCCCGGTCAGTACGTGGACGCAGCCCGCCAGCGAGGAGGACTGGGAAAAAGGTGTGTCTGGGCGTGTCTTGGCGTGTCTGGGCGTGTCTGGGCGTGTCTGGGCGTGTCTGGGCGTGTCTGGGCGTGTCTGCACACTGGGATTAAGACTGTTTGATATAAAGAAAACATAACGCGCGTGCATTTTAAGAAACATGTTCCAATCTCGATTATTTATTTATTTACTTATTTATTTTTTTAAAGAGGCTGACGATCAGGCCCCGACCTTCGTGTGGGGCGTGTCGACCAATCGGCTGCTCCAGAATAAGTGAGTCCACACCTGTGCCTGTGCTGAGTTTAGCCTTTAGGGTTTTATTTTTAAAATTCTGTGACCGTGTTCTGCTTTTGTTATTGTATGTTCAGTCCCGAGCAGCGCGTGGTTAATAATCTGACCCCTGGACTCCGGGCGCCCCGGACCCTGCCGTGGAAGCAGCCGTGTAAGTATGGACCGCAGGTTTAAATCCCACGGAGACTTGAGCGATTCGAACCCGAGTCACTGAGGCGGCCTGAGGGCCAGCTGTGATTACGTAATGAGTTACGAATAATTATACATCGTTTTAAACGCTTTTAGCAGTCAAAGCTGCACTGTTTATGGAGTCCATCAGATTTTTAAATCCACTGACGCCACTTTATTTATTTATTTATTTTATCATTCTCTTATTCACGTTGAAATCATTTTCCGTTTCGTTTTACAGGACTGAATCCCCGAAGGTCCTCCGGCGTGGCTCGTTTATTTTTACGAGGAAACGTTTTATTGGCTCCACGCTCTTTCCGTTCTTAAGGGTTTCTTTTAAGGCTTTTGTAATTTTCAGACTAATTTTAGCGTTCGTTGTCCAACCCGGATCATGTAAGCAGGTGTTTTGTGTCGGGTCCGGTACCGAAACTCTACCTCGTGATCTTATTATGGTTCTGGAAGGGTTTGTGCAGCCCAGCCTGTTAACCCTGGTACGTTTCTCCTTTAATAAAGTCTGGATTAATCACGATCACCAGAGTCTGGATCTGGATCTTGCCCAAACTTTAAAGAACAAAATGATTCAAACCGGTACGGATCCGGTTAGTCACCAGATTATTTAATCCACCCATCAGTGATCCATACAGGCAGAACCAAAACGGGAAAGTGTGGTAATCAAAGAAAACTCCACCCCTTTCTCATTTACAGCCAATCGCAAGAGTCTCTGTGTGGTTCAGTCCTGGTGCAGCCTTAATGTCCCTGCTGCCGGATGCTACCGCCACCATGCTTCACTGTGGGGATTATATTAGCCGGGATTAGGAAAGCCAGGATCAGTCCTTTTTGTTTTTTTTTTCCCTGGAGGCAGTATATTTATGCAGAAATCTTGTGCTCTTGGTGTGATCTTTTCATCCCGAGCTCGAGCAGGAGTGCGTTTCTTTAAAATGTATTTATGTCGTGACATTAGAGGGTTCAGGACTCAGAACTCCAGGGTCAGAAAGTGTCCTTTTTTTAGACGCCGGCTTAATCTGTGTTTATTTGCAGCATAAACACTTTTTGGGTTTGTAAGCTTTAAATGAGTGAAATCTGCAGGCTGAGATTAAAATAGCCGTTTTGCCGGCGTCCCGTGGCGTTACTCGTTTATGGAACTCGTCCTGACATTTCCTCCGTGACTGTGCCATTCCGGGGTTCCCTGTCAGATCTGAGCTGCCCGTCAGTCCTCAGGGAGCTTCCACATTCTGACAGCTGGACCAGAGGACTGACCTTTTCCTCCCAGCTTCAGTCATTCTGTCCCGCTCAGGGTCCCTGGTGCTCCACTGGCTTCAGGCTTCATCGTGGTGACGGATCTTCTCCGATTAAACCTCCGATCCATTGGCATCATTAAAGCTGCACTCAAGGTCTGAACTCATAGAAGAAGAAGAAAAAAGTTCCTCGTTTGGAAAGTGCAGCCTTGGAGTTTTTCTAAACTTCCATGATCCCATGGGAGTCTCGGGCCGAGCCGGAGACCAGTTTGGACGTCAGCATCCCATCACGGGAATGATGGACAAGGCCTGAGATAAAAAGGAGGGGAGGTGATGCTTGATCAACCCCAAATCAGAAAAGTATGGAAAAATGTGAAGAACTTCTTGGAACCTCAGTGAAATAAACGTTCATTTTCTGCATCTCGGGCCTTAAGAAGTGAAGACGGGACAAACGAAATGATTTGGTTCCAAAAGCAGCATCCAGGAAAGCGATTGTTTGAGGAGTAAAGATGATCAGAGGAACTCCCTCCAGTTTATCGCCAGACGTTTATAGACGATGTTCCTCCCTCTACAGACCATAATAATCATTAAACCGAGTTTCAGTCCTAAAAAGCCCGAACTGGGGTTTAGGAGGGGTGATCTCCCTCCCCTCCCTCAGAACAGTCATGGATTAGTTTATCCAAGCTTTATGAAGCTCTATAATACAGAGTTACGTTCACAAACACCGCTTACAACTTTTACTGTACCAAAAACAAGCCTCCTGTTATAACCACGCCCACAAGCTCCGCCCACTCCTCTGGGCTTTTTCTGAGGCATCTAGGATGGACCGTCACCATGGAAACAACTTGGGGGATTGGGCTCAGACCAAAAATGGACGTCCAAGTGCAAAAGTTTCAAATTGAAATAAAAGGCAAATGAAATGTAAGGAGCTTTGTGTTTATTCAGGTTTTTTTTTTTTCACCTTAAAATTAGTTTTGTTGTTTATGGTTTGGTTTGGCAGAGGATTAAGGTCAGTAATTTAGTGTGTAGCTCTAATCTCTAATTTGGATTACTGCCTTTTACCGTCCATCACCCAGATCTGCAGCACCATCTGCCTTAGTCTTTTGATTAAACTCCCGTCACGTCACGTCACGTTCCTCTTATTACCTGCTTCAGAGTAAAATAATAATAAATATTTAGTAAGAGTTTGGTATTAAATCCGTTATTGTGGGCTGGTGCTTACACCATGATGTTTGGGTGATGCGTTCCTGGATCCCTGCCATGCCCTGGCACCATGTGCCCATGCCCCCTGGTCCAGCAGGGAGGGTAAATCCTTAAACTTTATCACAGATTACTGAAAATGATCACGTGATTATTAACGAGTGTTGTTTTTTGGGTAGGTGCCGTTTCCTCACATCACCAGAAGCACAAATATTTAGGAACGTATTACGCTGTACATTTGCTTTACTTCTCCAAATTACATCATAAAGAGGCTGTGACTTCCATAGAAGGGAATTTTAAATGATAAAAATGTAATAAAACATTAAAAGTCACAAATAACCAACACAAACTGGACTGGACTGGGGTTTTTTTTGTCATTTTTTTCTACTGTTTGTCATATATGATTGATTATTTATATATATATATATATATATATATATTCATACACATTTATTATTTTAGCCTTTAAAATAACCATTAAAGTGACTTTTTTAGGAAACCCAAACATTAGATGCATGTTAAAATCCATTCTGTTGCTCCTGTTACATTATTAAACTTTCTCGTTTTAAATATTTGATTCTCTGTTGTTTTATCCTCAGATTCAAAGAAAAGTAAATAAAATCCTGATATTGGATTATTATTTATTTTAAAAATGTCATTTAGTGCTTTATTTTTTTTACAAAATTACCCATAATAAACCAGCACAAACAGTTTTACTTTAAACGATTATCCGGATTCATGGAAAGAACTCCACTATTTTCTATTTCTTTTGATTTTTGTGAGCAGTATATTAAAGAGAATCATGAATTCTGTTTTAATATTTTAAAATGAAAGAAACAGACATGAGACAGACCAAACACCCATCACTGCTTTATTTGCAGTAACTATTTATATCGGTTTCTCTGTGTTGGCACATATGATCTTATTTCAGCTTTTTTCCATTTAAATTTTCTAAATAAATATTACAATTTTTACAGAATCGGAGAACACATCACAAAATGAGAGGAAGCTTTTCTACAGCATGCTTTATTTCACAGGATAATGTCTTTAATTAAGGCTTAATAAGTGGGATTCAAACAGACAAGCATTCAGTCTGAATCTTTACAGTCTGGATCAGAATTCTTTCTTTCTTTCTTTTCTGATTTTTTTTGGGTTCAGCATGATGGAGGTTTGCAGTTCTGGAGGTTTCAGTTCAGGCTCAGAAATCACAGAATCAAGAACATCCTAAAGAGATCAAAACCAAACCAATCAATCCTTAATCAAGTTATTAATCCCAGGATTAAATGAACCGGTGATCAGGCTCGTGCTCGGGGTCACGCAGGACTGATGAGCTCGGCTTCTTTGGACGCTCTGCGCTCCTCCGTTAGCAGATTCATCAGACTCTCGGATTTAATGAGCAGATTACAGCCGAGGAAGAAAACCCCGAACACCACGGTGAGAGAGAGCACACACACCACCGCCATCTGCACCAGCCGCTCGTGCAGGAACAGATCCGCTCCGGTAACCGAGGGAGGGGAGAAGTCACAGCATCCTGCCACCGGAGAGCTCAGGGTCCGGTTCAGGACGGATAATCCGACTCCCTCAGCCGCGTTCATACCGATCGAACCGATGATGTGAGCTGCACCGCTCTAGCCTCGGGACTCCATCAGACAGTCTCCAGTTTAACCTCCTGTCTGTGTGTGTGTGTCTGTGTGTGTGTGTGTGTGTGTGTGTGTGTGTGGTACGCTCAGGCTCCACCAGTTTGTTCAACCAGCACTCTTGCTGAATCGACTCCTTTTAAATGACTCCTTCAAGACAAAAGTATTAGGACACAGCTTTGGGATGAACCGAAACAGACTCATCAGGGTCTCAATCCCCACAGTCACGGTCCAAAATCGTATAGTCTTCCCAGCTGTGCTGCAGTAATTGAGCAGGCATTATATTCTCTCACTCACTCGCTCACTCTCACTTTTGGGGCATTTAAAGACGCCAATTAACCGAACACGTCTTCAGAAAAAAGGAAACTTTATTTACTTTTGTCATTGTGCATTTACTATTAGAATGTGTTATTCCCAATGCAAACAGCAGGGGGAGCAGTGGTCTTATACTGTATGTTATACATTAGGAGAAATGACACCCCCAGGATTAGCAGAGTGGCAGGAATATTAGCTACAAACCTTTAATGTTTGTACAAAGCATCAGGGGGGAAAAAACAGTACCTTATTTAGAACTGGGTTCGGTTGGTGCACGTGTTTGTTTGTCCTGTGCGGAATTTCCATCAGCATACAGGTGAGCACTCACATTTGGTTCTATGTCGCGTGTTTTTAAACATGGAACCCAAATCCAAAAAGCTGGGACATATTTACACTTCTGATTTTCTCACACAGCGATTTCATTAAACAGCAAAACTATATCTGTGTTTGGCACAAACTCTATCTTAAAATGGAATGTACCGTGAGAATAAAAATAACTAATGCAGCTCTATAAACTCTGTTTCAGTCCTTAATTCGATATGTAGATGCAGAAAAGCTGTTCTTGTGTTTGTGACGCTCGAGTTTTACCGGATTAAACTGATCAGATTGTTTAGATTTATATCTTAGAGTCGGATTAGGTCATAAGCCATCTTTCAAACATCTCATTTTATGTATTAGTCATTTTAGAAACATGTTTAAACATGTACAGATGCCACTGTGCTCCTTTTAGAAACTATATTTAATATTAATAGAACTATGACGCTATAATGAAAAGGAGGGAACAGAAAGATGAAGCAGCTCTGCTTAACGTCCGCCAGGTGTCAGTGCTGCGCCATTAATTAAAGAACTAACTCGAGCGACTGAAGTTTATAGACGGCAGAAATAGTTTTCCTTAAATAAATTAAAGTTATTTATAGTGTGATTACAAACATTCATTTTAAAAAATCAGGTTATCTCATAAAGGTTTTTAAAATAATTCTATGGGAAATGCAGGGTCAGGTTCTTATTAGCTAGCCTGCTAACCGTTAATAGTGGAATATATACGAATATTTGATTAAAGATAAACTCCTGTAATGTTAGTTCATTTTGTTTTCGCCTGTGGGATGTTTTTAACAGTAACAGACACAGTTATGGGTTTATTTATATTTTAAAAACTGTTCTGTTAATGCATTTTAGGTGTCTGAATAGCATTAGCATTTGTGAACGTAAAACGTTTTGAGCGTGGAATAAAAATAATCTTAGAAATCCTGACATGTTAGGGTTAGAATTAAAACTATAAACGTTGACCAACATGACTGTTAATTCTCCTGGTCAGGTTTATTTTGTTCTTCTCATCAGGAATCCTGTCAGGTTTGTTCATTTGAGCTTTTAAGATTGGGTTAGCATTTGAGACCGATACCATTTTAGGAATATTAATATCTGTTTCTGTCAGGATTGTTTAGAAATCCACTCAGATCCTGATATTTTAGTTCTATGAATAAACTACGAACATTTATGTGTATCGATTAATAAAATCCTGTCCGGTACGCCAGCTTTTGTGGATAATCTATAAACCTTTACAGATGCGGTTATTAGTAGTCGTATTGGAGGGCTTGCTGGGTTTATTTTAGTTATTTTTTTTGTACAAATCGCCTCAGAAATCCTGTCAGGTTGGATTTAGCTTTAAATCTGGTGTTAGTAAAGCCTGATCATATGGTGAGGTTTAAAAATGGCTTAAAATCCATTCAGGTTAATAAGTTAGTAAGTAGTTAGCTATAGTACCTGGTAGTTAAAATGTAAATGGGGTGTTTAGGAAACAGTTAGGAAGGGTGTATCGGTTCCACTTGGTGAATCTCACACCAGGTTCTTACAAAACACACCGGTGTTTTCGGGTTATAAACCGAATACCCAGAATGTGCCAGTGTGTAACGTTTCCATGGTAACACCGAGAGCGTAACGCCAAACAGGTTTTACACCCGACTGATTTACACAACATTGCATTCTGGGAGTTTTTCCACACTTCTGTCGCTCCTGGCTGCTCTGTTTACAAAATACGGCCGAAAGTATGTGGACGGCCTTCTGTTTAACCTTTTGTTTAATCTTTGTCTCTTCCATACGATAGTTTTAAAATTCTTTACGCCTCAATACACCTTCAGCACGCACACACAAGTTGGCATGTCGGGCATTCTCAGTGTCCAAATAAACAATGGTGACGGTCCATCCTAGGTGCCTCAGAGGAGTGGGCGGAGCTTGTGGGCGTGGTTATAACAGGAGGCTTGTTTTTGGTACAGTAAAGTTGTAAGCGGTGTTTGTGAACGTAACTCTGTATTATAGAGCTTCATAAAGCTTGGATAAACTAATCCCTCACCCACGTGCTCCTATCGGATGTGGATCAGTGATGCTCCTGAGGGAGGGGTGGGAGATAGCCCCTCCTAAACCCCAGTTCAGGCTTTTTAGGACTGAAATTCCTCCAGATTCGGAACGGTTTAATGATTATTATGGTCTGTAGAGGGAGGAAATCCCTTCTGATCTTTATTAGAGGAACATCGTTTATAAACGTCTGGCGATAAACTGGAGGGAGTTCCTCAGATCATCTTTACTCCCCAAACACTCAGCCTTTCCTGGATGCTGCTTTTGGACCAATCCTGTTTTTATCTTATTATTAGCTCTACATTTTCCCTCCGTCCCAACTGTTTTTGGAAAGTGTTGCAGGCCTGAAATGCGTCAATAAAAATTTATTAGCAAACGATTAAAATGCATGGTGTCTTGGGTTCATAATTCGTCTGATTTCGAAGTTAAACAGAATAAATCCTGTTAACTTTTTAAGGCACAGTCATTTTGACCCTCCATTCTTTGTTTAGGACGTTTAATCACAGGAGAATTTCTCTTTATGGACCCCTTTTGAAAACGTTTTTGTGTTTGATCTGTTTTTTTAAAACGCTGAATTCCTTTAAATCTGCAGTTGGTCTTTATTTGAGCAGCAGGTTGGCCCTGATTAATCCCTCGTTACCAACAGGAAGAAAGAATTCAGACGAACTTATTTTCCTGACACAGACCTGATCTGTGTTTGTCATCTGGCAAAACTCGACGTGTGTGAAATCCAGTCTGTCCTGTCTGCCCCCACTTTCCTCTCACATTCTGGAATTTAGAGGAAAGGAGAAGCAGAGGACAGAGGAAGAGAGCAGAAGAAAAGAGGAAGATCATCAGATTGAAATCTAAAGCTGGTCAGGTGGATCTGGATCTGGATCTGGGCGCATCGTACCATTTGTTCCGTAAAATAAAGTGCGAGTTGTGAATCCTGATCCTCGCTTAGCTATGCTAGGTTAATAAGAATATAGTAACAGGGAGGTGATTAGGAGATGAGATAATAGGATGCTATTATGGGATGTTATAACAAGAGAGATGACGTGATGCAATCCTCCAGTTCTCTTATTCCAGTCCTAGAACCTTCCTCCTCACAGGCGAGTCCGGACTCGTCCCGGGATCAGGACTCGGTGCAAAGAGAGAACAGGAACAGGACTAACGGGATTCCATCTGTGTGTCCCGGCTGCGGGAGTATCGGCCTGGCACTTTCCCACGAGAACACACTCCTAACCTCGCTGCTGATTCACGGTGTTGAACCTGACCCCGCGCATTCGGATTCTCATCCAGACTCATGGACCTGACCCGAAGAGGTTTGGGGCCTGACGAGGGTCCGGGTCACGTGACCTGTCCAGGTCCTGTACCTGTCCGTTATGGGCATGTTAGCCGAATGTGGGCGTGTTCATAATCAAACTAAAACACAATTAATCGCAAGCATCGCTTTTTCTTCTTAAACACCTACGTGTCGTGTCAAAATCGGCAGGAGAAGAAGGAGGCTGAAACCCGAGTTTGATTGTTCGAGCCCTGTCCCGAGTCCTGCAGTAATTCTCAGAGAATTCTCAGGAATAAATCCGAATTAAGTAGGATTCTGGCGAACAAAAGCACAGCTCTATCAGCTTTTATTTTCTGTGCAGGAGAACATTTCACACACACACACACTCAGAGAAACCTGCTGGACGACTCTGGACGTCCTGCCGACGTTCTGCACGCTTTATTTCTGAGCAAATCCTTTAACCAGCACTAATGGCTTATTTACTCACTCCGTAAAGACTAAAGAGTTCAAATGTGACTTCCTTTAGCAAATAAAAACAAAGATGAGTAACATTTACCCAATCAGCTCTCTCTCAGCCTCCTGTTGCTCACCTTCGCGTCCTGTTCTTACATCCTGGTTCTTAAACAGTTCCTGATTGTTGTTGGTCTCAGCCTCCGGCCTCAGACCTTTTCTTTTCTTTTGATTGATTCGCTTACAGACGCCCGGACGTTCAGAATAAACTCTCTCGGGTTAGATACCGCTTTACGTCCCTTTCTTATTTCCATGTTTTCTTACTGACATTATTTTGGCGTTTGTTGTTCATCCCGATTCATCTGCAAAAACACTTTTACTTTGATTTAAACTGATAAAGAAATCATGTCAGTCGCCCCCGTATCGATAGACGATGCCTAAAAGACCAAGCATAACGCCATCGTTGATGTTTCAAAATAATAAAGTTTAAAAGGCTCTCCTGTTTCACTGAGTAATTCAGTTGTTAAACTGGAATAATTTTTCACCCCTATCAGGGTGAATTTGTCTACCCCGAGGGAACAGCCCAACCCAGGAACAAAGCCGAGGGCAGATGGCAGTATTTAAAAGACAGAGAGAGAGAGAGAGTCACGTTAGGAGTGTGTGCAGAAACAGAACAGAAAGAGAAAGTAAGAGAGAAACCCCGGGGCCGTCCATCCACCTCCATTTTACCCTTCACCTTCTTTACCTTCATCCTTTCATCCTACAACTCAGCAAAAAGCAGCAGGCGCCCAGCTCCAAAACTCCTGGCGCTCGTTTGCATGCATTTGTTTATCCACTGGGCGCATGAGGGGGTCAAATATTTATGAGCCGTCAGAAAAAGTTTTTCATTGTTTTAAATGAAGCCAGGATGCTCCCTTAGTGATCCCTTATGATCTCCTGTTTTGTTTTGTTTGTTTTTTTTTTAAAAAAAGCTCTGCGCTTAAAGGCACGATGCAAAATATTCAAATAGTTCAAATCTTCAAAGGTCCACTGGTTTTGATCTTCTTTGTTTGTCAAGATGAAAGATTAAATGGATTTGTTTAAATGACTTAGGCCTGAATGCAAAGCTTTAATCACTCCAGAGTTGTACGGATTGTAAACGATCATTTATTCGAGAAATGGTAGAAACATTAGAGAGCTACTGGCCAAACAAAAACTCTCCAGAAACAAGCTCTCCAGCCATAAAACAAACGAAAACATTTCATCTGAATCAGAGACCTTTAAGATCCGAACAGAAAAAACAGTGAATTTCATTTTCATTCGTTAATAAATATTTATTGACACATTTCAGTTGGGACGGAGGGAAATGTAGAGCTAATAATGAGATAAAAACAGGTGATTGGTCCAAAAGCAGCATCCAGGAAAGGCTGAGTGTTTGGGGAGTAAAGATGATCAGAGGAACTCCCTCCCGGTCCAGGATGGACCGTCACCATGCAAACATCATGGGGATTGGGGTCAGACCAATCAGGATTACAGATCTTTAATGGACCAAAGTTGAAAAGCCGGGCTCTATCATGGTCTGGGGTCGGGTCTGGACCCTTGGTTAAAGGTCGTTTACACCGAGATTTAAAACTACCTTCTTAACATCCATGCATTTTATAGCACAAACAAAACCATAAAGGCATGGCTGTGGAAGAAGAGGAGGGTACGGGTACTGGACTGGACCCTCTGTAGTCCTGACCTGTCCCCTAGAGAGGAGGTCAAAGTGTTATTAACAGAAAATAAACAACAAACCTGAGCTATTGAAATGTGACAAAGTAACATGAAGTTAAACCTTTGTGCCAACACTGCTCCAGTCTATATACTAAACACAAATACACACTCTGTGTGTGTGTGTGTGTGTGTGTTTGTTATTAGGGATCGTGATGAAGCAGGCTGTACAGGTTAAGCGTGTGTGACAGGGTTTCCTTGTGCACGTGTGTCTGTGTGTGTGTGTGTGTGTGTGTGTGTGTGTGTGTGTGTGTGTCAGAGCATGTTTAAACTTCTCCCGGATCCAGGAGTGGTGTTGTGGGATGATTTGGGGCAGAGAGAGAGAGAGAGAGCAGATGCAGGCCAAACCCTGTGTGACTCGCCCTCATCTTCACCCGGTTCCACAGGTCTGATCACATCGTTCCTCTCTTATTCAGAACATCAGGAACATCAACCTCTTCTCCTCTACATGCTGGGAAGAGGTTAAGTGTGTTTATGGTAAACACACACCCTCTTACACATATAACACACACACACACACACACACACACACACACACACACACACACACACTGAGCTGGACCGATACACATCTTCATGCACGTTTTAATAAAGAACAAACGTTAATTTATTTAATTTATCGGTTATCCAGTGTTAAGCTGGGCAGGACCTTAAGGTAGGGGTGCAGAATTTGTGGGGCAGAGGCGAATATGTAGCCTGGCCACCCCACTCTCAGACACGGCCAGTCATGAGTGTGTGTGACGCTGACCAAGCACATCAGCGGGGGCATGTGCAGGTACATTAAGTCACCAAACACTGTGAGATTGTTACTGTACCTACTTGGCAGGGTGGCACAGTGGCTGGCACTGGCATCACACAGAGATCCAGGTTTGCATTTGCCATTTATTCAGTACTGAAACATGCTACTGATTCACAGTCCAGAAAAGTGACACATCAGACTGACTCACCGGAATCACACATCATGGCCATCGCTTCACTGATTTACCTCTCGCTCTCTAGACGCCGAAAGTTTCTGCCACGTTCCGATTCCATCATCTCCAGACGTAGAACCCCTCGTAGTTTGGTATCTCTAATAGCTTCCCTTCAATGAAAGAATCTTGCAGGATTTTAGCACATGACCATCTAATGAAGAAGGTTTTAGAGAAACATCGCAGGTTTCTTCTGCAGCCTCTGTCAGTGGAACATCGAGAAGCTGCCGGGTCTGTGTTCCTGCACTTAAGTAGTGAACAGGATTGTGCTTTTACTAGTTCATGATTTTGCCTACTGTTACGAAAGCATCACAGCACAACTGTCACTTTTTGTACACTTTGTGCATTGCGCTCTGTTATTGTCGTGCCATGCTCCTGGGGGAATGGTTTTACAATCCTTATTGTTTGCTCGTATACGTTGAGGAACCTCGCTGACTTTTTGTGATGTCAAGGCTTTAAGACGAGTTTTTAAAAAACTAGGTTGCATTATATCACATCATATTCTGATATTCTTACTCGTTATATACAGTGTAAAGATACAAAAGCCAGCTTATAAACACAACACCACGACCAATTCGTAGTCATACATGATCGGTAACTGGTTCTAGCTAAAAATGTGCAAACAAGGATGTATGTTTAACTTTTCTTAATCTAGAAATTATAAAACACTTTCCTTCATGTCTGTATGATAATGTAAACGAAATACTTCTTTTCAAAAGCAAATGTCTGCTTTTACTCCAGTAAAATTCGCTGCCCAAACCAATATTTCTTTATTTTTTCATTAATGTATGAGGTAAACTAAGATAAAATGTTTATTCTGCTGTTTATAGTTCTATACGCATTTAATTAGTGTTTATAATGCGGTTTGGGACGGAGCCCGAATGAACGACACCTTCAGGCAGTGGATTCACAGAATGCTGAGGTAGGAACCTTTTAAATTAATGTAATTATTATAAATTAATTTAAAAAAATCCTTAGTCAGCATTAGATGGATAAATGTTTACGCTGCAAACGACCTCAGAAGCAACGCTAACTAGCTAACGCTAACGGCTAGCTGTAAGTCGGGGATGAGGTGCTTATTATCAGAATATTCAAAGATTTGCCAGAAAGTTGCGGATTAAAGTCCTTATTTTTGACTGCACATCAGTTAAAAGTGTTCACGTTCACATTTAAAGGTGAAAATCCTGTCAGAAGTCCCTCTGTTCTGCTACCTATAACAAATATAACAACCCATAACGTGTTAAATCTAAATATTGTATATTTAATTGAGCTAATATTAGTATAGTTTCCCTATATGTTCGTCTAAATTCTTTATTTTGTTTAAGATGTGCAAATGGAGAAATTATAGGACTATTTTAAACATGGTTAATCTCTGTTACAACTGGCTTCACTAAACCTTTAGACTGTCGCTTTCTAAAGCATATAAAGACTTTTAATTATTAAGCTTAAATCTATCTGTAGGAGTTATAAAATATAAAATATGTGGACTTTGGTGACACAGCCACTGGAGTCCTGGACTACCGAGCATCAGGGTCGAGGCTGAACATCCCAGCCTTCCGAGATGCTGTTGGACTCTTGGGCGAGATTTGAACATTTCTCGTATTATAAACATGACATAAGTATTTGGATGGAGATGTTGTTACCGTGTAAAGAGGACAGGAAGGTCACGCGTGTCGGTGTGTTTATGAGACCTTTAGAACAACTGTGCACATGCACTGGGTGTGGTGTGTGTGTGTGTGTTTATTGAGATGTGGTATAGGGTGTGTCTGTGGTGTTGGGTGGGTTGTGGCAGACAGTGTGTGTGTGTGTGTGTGTACAGTAGATGTCATAGGTGGTTGTTGTAGATACATGAAGATGTATTGTTTGTGGTTTTATCTGCTTCAGCACAGTTCGCACATAAACTGGAGGTTCAGAGAGTTTAAAGTCATACAGAGTTTATCAGCGAGACAAAAGCAACACAATCCATGACTAATGCCAACACAAAACAACACAAAACCAAAATGAAATAATGAAAGGCATTTGACCGTGCTTGGACTTGACATGGAGCTCACCTTCAAAGCTCTTACTGTCTCTCCAGCTCGGTGTGATTTTGGGCAACAAAACTCAATCTTTAACCACATCACACCAACCAGCAGATCTTTCTGATTTGTTTGTCGCACCATCACTCCAACACGTCTCTTTTCTGACCAGAGAAGCTGCTCAGATCCTCCTCCAGGCTCTCCTTCAGGTTCCATTCAGAGAACATATCCATGTTATCTCACCGACTCTGTTTGCTTCCTGCTTGAATAAAAGTTCTAAACCCTGTACTGCGCCATCTACGGGACTGGAGATCTACGTTACGTTCTATCGGAAAATGTTTTTTTTTTTTTCCCTTTTCCTTTTGAAAAATCTATATTTTGAGCTGGAAATCGATGTAGCCTATCACAAAACGAATTATCCTGACGTACTGACATTTTAGCGCAGCCCTAATGTACATATTGGTTTCTTGACCTTATTGGTTGATGCACTAATATTCAGGGCTCAGAGTTTGTGTTTCTTATTGTCTTATTTTATTTTCCTTTTCTCCTAGCAGTTTTTGCTCTCACACCTTCTGTTTTACAACTTTTTAAAAAAATCCATTCCACTGCTTTCTCTCTCTGTTTATCACTTACATTGTGGTTTTACTTCTTATCTGTCAAACTCTCCAACACGAGTCACATCAGCCCAGTGTAGAAACCTGATAATACCCATATTCTCTCTCTCTCTCTCTCTCTCTCTCTCTCTGTCTCTCTCTCTCTCTCTCTCTCTGTCTCTCTCTCTCTCTCTC
>JAUZST010004609.1:0-41965 GCA_034779995.1 Parotocinclus haroldoi | reverse complement strand
AACACAACTTCTACAGTTTCAGAGGTGTATTCTTGTTTAGATTCCTTATTATTAAGAATGGATTATGTTACTGATGTTTTAAAGCACTTTTGTAAGTCGCTCTGGATAAGGGTGTCTGCTAAATACTGTAAATGTAAATGTATGAAAAAGTAAAATGGTCTGAATACTTTCAGAATGCTTTGTACTGTATACAGTGTGTAAAATATGTATTTAATACACTGCTGATTTTAGCAAGTTTACTCACATAAAGGGATATAGAGTTCTGTATTGTTTATCGTAGGTACATCAACTGTGGCAGACAGAATTTTAAAAAAATCTAAAAAATCACATTGTATGACTTTGTATTGTATGTAGTTCTATTTTTATATTGAATGAAATACATATTTCATGCAATAAAATGTAAATTAATTATTTTAAAATCCTACAAATTTTATTGGTATTCTGTCTCTCACAGTTGAAGTGTACCTAGGATAAAAATTACTCTCTCAAAAAATCCTTCCGCTCCTTCTGTTTTACCACTGCTGTTAATAGCTCTGTACACTTCACCCAAAGATGTGGAAAAATCTTAATCACACTAATCAAATCTGCAATTACTGTTTAGACAAGGAGCCTAGTGGTTAAGGTGCTGGACTATGGACCAGAAGATCCAGTGTTGAAATCCCACCTATGCCAAGCTGCCACTGGTGGATCTTTGAGCAAGGCTCTTAGCCACAGTTTGGCTTATAAGACTGAATCAGTTGTAGGTCAGTCTGGAAAAGGGTGTCTGTTAGCACTAAAACAGACAAGAGACCTAACATTTTAAGGTGCAATAAAACAAAATAGTATATGGCATTACAAATACACAACAGACAGGCTAATGGCAAATTATCATTACATGCTAGTGTAAACATTGATCAAAAACATAAGTGCAAAATATTTGCTCAATAATTCATTTTTATATCTGCTTAATGCTGGTTTGCAAGGTGCAAGTCAGAAACATAACATTAACTAAGATTATACTAACACTCTCATACACACACCCACACACTAAGGGCACTTTTGAAACATAAATTTACCTAAATGCGGAGCAAACCCACACCAACATGTGGAGAGCATGCAAACTGGAGCCAAGATCGAACAGGTGGCCTCGTAGCTATTATACAACAATGCTAACCCCTACAGAGAACAGAACATGACTTGGGTAAATAAAACATAATTGCAATACATAAATCAAGATAATATTAAATGCAAACATATCTGAATCTAAAGTAATGTTATTACTGTGAGATAAGAATTTCTGTTTTCCCTCAGCAATGTGACAACGTCTAGACGCAGAATGCTGATTTGGCACCCAAATCAGACAGGGCAGCAGTGAAAGAGGCACTGTAATGGGGAATTTCACACTTGCTGCAGCATGCTAGATTACCAGAAAGCCTGGGCTAGGTGTGCAACATTAGCTGCTCAAGGGCCCTGTATTGTCCATGCTTAGGGGTCAGGATTCATCACCATTGCACAAGCAGCCAGCAGTTGTGAACTTCAGCAGTTTTCACCTCAAGTGTCCGAAGAACCGTCTCATACTTGAATCAATGCCTTTCATTTTGCTGTGCCAGTCTTCATTGGAATAAGGTGTTACAATGGTATAGATTTATTTCCTGATTTTCTGCCAAACGACTAAACTCACTGCATGCTGCAATTGAATTATAGTGTATTTTTGATGTTTATGCTTGATCTACTGCAAAGGACACCTGATTTATTTCATACTAAGCATCCAAGGATCACGTTTGTCTCTTTTTTGACACATCTTTGGGTTCCTTCCCTGCATGGAAGGCATTATAGTTGGGTCATGGCCATGGGCTAAAGGAATTATATTACTTACAGAGGAGTTTGCTGATTTAACATGATAGTACAACAGACCTGCCTGCATTTCATTGACACTTCTTGATATAACAAATTACCCTGTTTTACTTTAAATGTTTAATCTGATCTCTTGGTATGGACTATTTAGTTTATCTATTTATAGGCCGAGCCATGGTCCACACTCCATGCTACACTGTGCATTTGCCTGTAATTGCTCTCAGGTTTTACAGACAACTTGCTCCTACTGCAGAAATGCTTCTGCTCACTGAACCAAAATGAAGAGTGGCCTTTTTCTGGTGCCAGAGTGACTCCCTCATGCATGAGGAGGCTTGATGGGATGATCAAACGGCAACCTGCCCGAACGCCCTGACCGCCTTTGTCCTTTGGCCTTATGCAAACACTGGTCCCTCAGCCCTTCTGAGATGGCAAAGGACAGATAAGCTTGTCTGAGAGTCCTGGGAAACAACCAGCTCTTGCATTTGGACATTTCTGAGAGGCTGTTCAAACAGTATGTACAATGTACAGACTTCATCCAGACGCTTGCAGCCTTATTTTTATCATGCTAATGAGTGTGTGTTAACGAGTAACCACACAGTCAGAAGAAATGTTACTATATATATATATGGGTGTGTGTGTGTGTGCTGTATGTATGTATTATATGTAATGTATGTATGAAACTGTGTTTTACATACATTTCTTATAATGTGGATGGGAGGGCTGTTTGTCAGCATGCCCAGAACAACTCCAAAAAATCCACATAGTAAGTACAACCATGAAGTGCAGTGCGGGCACAACTTGCCACAAGCATTCCCTGGGGCTGAACTTTTAAAGGGTAATGTGAACACAGGCCAGCAGGGGAACAAAAACAAGGGAACAACAATTAGGAAAAAATAAATAAAGAATTGACAGTAGCTCTATAGCACAGCTTTTGCTGTTTTTTTAGTGATTAGGAGCTTAGACCTATGGTTGCCAATGGACCTTTGGACTTTACCATATTTAATCTATATTTACATTACTCACAGTTTTTCATACTTGGCTTAAAAAATGTTTGCACAAGCAGTAGCTTCAGTGTGTCAGTGTTCTCACTCCTGAGAGCTTGAGTCTTGGCAGATAAGGGCAGGTCTGACAGGGGTCAATTAGGGCTGAGCAGGCGGTTGTACAGCTTTAGCACCTCTGACCTGCGGCTGCCCTTTCTTTCTGTGTCACATTCCTACGATAAACACCAGCAGATAAGAATGTCATGAGGTCGAGTCCACAACAAGGATGGATAGATAGAGTGAAGGAGAAACAGAGGCAAAGAGAGACTCAGGTGAACCCACCAGAGGCAGGTTATCAGTGCTGTCAGCAAGAATTCTCTAAACAAAGTCCTCTGATTGTTTGAGTCTGTAAAGAACACGTGTAACACATGTTGGTGCCTGCGCTGATAGGCATTCACATGAGATTTTGAAGTCAATCCCTATCCATCCACATACTCGCACACACTGCCCATTGACATAATGGTTATTGTAGCTAATTACTACTATACCTAGACCTACTCCTACCCCTAACCTTAACCTCAGTAACCTAGCAAGCCTTTTGACTCTTTTGGTGTGTGTTCCTATTCAACACCATTTTTTGTAGCAATAATTAGTTGCATTGCCTAATACAAAGACATTTTACATAATAACACATCTTGTTTTTTTACTTTTATAAAATGTATTAAAACTGTAAATCAACTATAAGGCTTACTGATGATGATTTATTGAAGTCAGTCATGTATTTTATTCTACAGTTTATTAGGTCAACCAATCATCATTCAAGAGAAGCCATGCAACAAAACAGGACAAATAAAAAAGAGAACTTTCTACTTGTTTCCATGCACAATAACCACCAACCCACACTCTGTTCAGTGCCAATGAAGCTTTTTCATCTGGGCATGACTCAAAATGATGTGTTCAAAGATGTTTGTCCAATGAGCATTAGTCTTTGATCCTATTGTTTTTGATCATTCTAAATATATGACTGTGCTGTTTATCAATGAGCTTGAGTTTAATGAATAAACAGTGCAATACTGAACTGCAATATTTGATCATTTGTTTCACCTATATCAAATATACTGTAGTATGGGCACTTGGTGCACATTTCATTACCACATTGTAACAAAACTGAAGGGCTACTTTTAGCCACAATGTGTATATTTAACATTTATAGTCTCTGAAAGGTTAGTCTTTGGTCATTCAAAAAATATGTGTTCTATACTGAAAGTAATGACATGCTTTAGTGTGCATGTAAGATATTCTGTCATGAATTCAAATCTAAAGGATTTTGATGCCTCTACATGCTTTTACAAATATGATAGTACTGTACAGCCTCAATTTTCCCAACAATGGAGCTGAAATGTGATTTGGCTTCATGTGCATTTTTAAATCAATACATTTAAACTCAAATCCCATGCATTCAAAACCAATATATATATATATATATATATATTTAATGGCAGTGTCACATCCTGCAATGGCCTCTGAAGCAGGCTAGGTTCAGATGGTGGCATGACCTGTGCCATTCTATGCTCGTCATGCTTTGATTATGCACTGATTAGCTTCTTGTGGAGAGTCACTCACCTGTACAAGAGGAAGTACCACACATGAGTTGGGAATTTCCAGTCTCCATCCAGCTGTGATTGTGATATAAGTGAATATTCATCCTTTGCACAAAAACCATGTCGGCAGACAGGGATGAAATAGAGAGGGAAATAAAAGCCCTTTTAGGTCGGATGAATATTGAGTGTTTTGGGGCATTTCTCAGCACTCATCCATGCGTGTGTTCCATGTACAAGCTCCCCTTTGTTATCAACATCCTTTATGCAATGATGGCTTCTTTTGTGAAAGGAGGGATTGTGTGCATTCCTGTATTTGCTGAAAGTGCATTCTGCCTCACTATTTAAGTGTTTTAATGTATCAGTACCATTCAGTATACTGTGCTGTCAAAAAAACTGATTTAAAACCTATTTCCAAATAAAGGAAATGGACTACAGAGATGTTTTGATTTTGTTTATCCATGCTGAATTGTTCTTAGTTATATTTCTGTTGAGTAAAGCATGGTAACTCACAAACTATCTTGGATAAATATTTTACAATAAGTTGACACCTTCATGTTAGGTTAAAAGCAATACAGATTGCCTATTTATTTTCATTAAGGTGCAGATTTTCTTTTAACATGCAATAAAACATTAGTCAAATTCATAGCTAACAGACACTGTAAGAAATAGAATCAAACATTCTTCCTATTTTTCTGCTGTTTGATTAGTAACGAAAGTTATACCAGGTATTTGTACTACAGTTATTTCAGTTATGGTAAAAAATACCTGGTATAACCATTTTCTTACCAATAGCCCTATTGTGTTCAGGCTGATTTCTCCCTGAAAATGTATTGCTTTTTCTAAAAGTAGTAACTACAGAGATTTGGATTTATAAATATACATGACTGAAGAATCCGTATAAGCATTCTACAGAAATGCGTAAATTACATAAGCATTTATTGTCAGAGCTCAACATCTCCTAGCAGCTGAGTTTCTGTTTTTTTCCTTTCAAGAAAATGTCCAATTGCACACCACGTAACTGCTGTAAATGGAGCTGAGTTTAGGCTAATGTGCTGGAACAGGGGTTTTCAGCATTTTGCAAGCTAAGACCCACCCCCCACCCCACCCCAAAAAAGTGCTGGTTTTATGCATTTATTATTATTATTATTATTATTATTATTATTATTATTATTATTATTATTATTTTCCCCAAGACCACACCAGAGCCACACACAAGCATCAGTCTGAACACAGTTTTACTAAAAACAGCAGGCAAGAATCAGTAAAACAGTAAAACAGTCCAAAGGACAGCAATGGAATAACACTACGCATCGTACTGGGAAGTATGAGGAAAGTTTTTGAGGTCAAAAACACCTCGGTGAGGCATGGTTTATAGATTGTGAATACGGATGTAAGCAGCACACATTTAATACACAATTAAGATATTTGCAGACAATGCAGATTTTATGACTTGATGATTGGAGTCCTTTGTTAGTATGTGGGTGAATGTGTGTGTGCGTGCATGTGTCATAGTCGCTTGTGTTGTGTTGCAGCACGGTGAAAAAAGAAGAGAGGTAGTAGTCTACCACCAAAAAAAATACCTGGCTAGGGTTAAGATTTGGATTAGTCTTTACAAAGACAGTTTGGGTTTTTAAGGAACAAGATGGATAAAAGATAGTGAGAGCACAAACAAGCTTGTCAAGAGAACTAGAGTGAATGGCTCTCCCGCGTGTGAACCCTCCCTTCTGTCAGGAGGATAATCAGTCAGGACGATCTCATAAGCCAGCTAACCCCTTGACAGCCTAAGCAATACAGAGCAAGGAGGTGTGTGAGTGTGTGGAAGGAGGAGATATGGGATACAAAAAAGAGATAGAAATTCAGACAGGGTGAATGAACCTAAGCCACTATTCTTCCAGTGCTCAACACTTTAGCCTGGTTCCTACTGGGTGCAGACACGACCAGATCAAAGGGCTAAATCTTGTGACAGTTGTGTCAGTTGACAGTTGTGACAGATGACAGCTTTTGGGTATGTGGTTGGGCACGTGTCTTTCCTAAGAATACAGAAGCTCAGTGTAACTCTAAATAGCCATCTATCTTATGCTCCCTCTGGTGCTTTGGCATTTAGCTTAAATTCCTGCTATCAACAGTCTGACCCAGTTTACTGTCACTGAGCAGTGATGTATCCTGTTAGGTGTGATGACTACTTAGATTTAAACTGTAAAATCTTCACTTCTTATATAATAATGAATGCTGACAACAGTTGTTTTTCTACTACATATGTTCGTAGTTGTCTTACACAGTTCCCCAAAGCTCAACATTTGTTGGTAGGGAGTAGCTGCTGGAATGCTGCTATAGGTGCCAATATATTTAATCCAGCCAAGTGTGTCAGTGCTGAAGATAAGCGGGGACTGTGTGTAGCTCATGTTGAGTAGATGAAAGCCAGCAGGTCATGGCACAGAAGTGTGTGTAAAGAACAGTCCAGCATTTTGACATACAATCTCTACCACCAGTAACATACAGCGATTAAACATGAGAAAGTGGTTTTACTAAATCTGTTCTAATGTAATTAATTTAAAACTTAAAAAAATTCAGGTTTGCAGCATTTAATGACTGAATATGTAATGTAAATATATATCCTTCTATATCTCTATGTAAATATAAAGAGTATGCTCTGAATAAAATAACTGGAATGATACCATCTGCACAGCATCTCTAATGTCTATTATTATATAAAATCAGTATATACTGTATACTGTATACTAATTTGATAGTAATTTGAACCAGTTTATATAGTTATGGGCTAGAAATAACATACAGGTAGTGGAGGGAGAAACATAGGAGGACTACTTAAATGAGGACAGACATTTACACTTGTCAATGACATTCACAACAAATACGTAGTAGAAGGTTATACACACAAAAGTAACTCCCACAAAAAGTCTCTAAAACAACTGAGTTAGAAAAGTCTCTAGTCCATACATGAGCTAATGAGCAAGTGAGTACACAACCTGTAATTCAGTTACAAGAATGATGGATGTCCACTCTTAAACTGCAACTTTGTCATCTCTTTCCTCATGAATCTGCAGCGGTGATTGACTGTTGAGGTGGCCAGCTGTTTATGGCTGCAATATTGATTTATTTCCAGATGTTTCTTTCCTTTTATGATTTCTAAAACTTTGGTCTTTAAAGAGAACAAATGTTGATCAAATGGACATTAAACTGTACACATCTGTACTATCTGTACTCTTTCCTTTTGGGCTACTGGAAAGTTAAGGGAATGATTTGTCTGGTTTAGCCAGCAAATCGTATTTGGAATCTGCTTAGATATAAAAGTGCTATACCAGCTGCCATATAAAAGGCTCTTAGAGGCTACTTTTCGGTAGAGTACCTGTTCAACCCTGCCTTTGTTGCGCACACACTGTCCCAGCTGCTGGTGTGATGATCTGGAGAGCCAACACATATGGCAGTTGTTTACCCCTAGTAGTGATAACTGGGACTTATCAACTCCGCGATATGTGCAGGACATCCTGCAACCTTGTATATCCTCTCATGGCAGGGTTTCCAATTGGCATTTTTTAGCAATGACATGCTTGCCAACACACCGCAAGGGTTTCCCATGAATGTCTCAGCCACATTGCAACACTTCCTTGGCCTGACTGTCCACCAGATTTATCACTGATCAATCATTTGGGGGATCAGCTGGAATATAGATTTGGCAAATTATAAGTGTGCAGGATCTACCAGGCAGGTTGTGGGCAAATGTGTTGCATAGGCATAGTTAGCAGTCAGCAAACAGTCTCACTAAGAAGTACACAACCCAAAGGTAGCCTCTGAGAGCCTTTTTATAGACAGCGGGAGAAGCAGGTTTAAGCCCCTTTGGGGAAAAATCATGTATCTAATCAATCCACTACTATAATCATTCACAGACCTGACACATAACCGTGCGACAAGATTTGCAGCATTCAGACATTTCTGTCTGGGTTCTTTATGATTTTTGTCAATAAGTTTATTATATGTCAATATGTGTACTATAAGTGAATAATGTATACTATATTTACTGCCATATGTCTGCCATATGTTGCTTCCTCTTCCAGTGCACTCTACCTCATTCCCCTTGATCTCATGCTCACTTGCATGCTTGGTACAGCCATGCTTCTCCCGCGATCTGATCTTCCTCACCTGTACAGTTCTCCCTCATTAGCACAAGGGCATTTAAGCATAAGGTCTTACTTCACTGTGAATTGTCCTTCATTTTGAACAGATTCCTGTATCAGTGATTCCACGGTTTCTCCAACATGCATTTTTCACCTCTTGCCAAGCCTTTCCATATGGACCTACTGTATGGACAACCTTTGTGGACTGCCCTGTTGTGTACCAAACCCTGGACTACACTCGTTTCTTACTTACTATCTTGTCTCTGTCCCAGCAAAGTACTGTATATTTTCTAAGTTCAGTCCCATCCCTGAGCTCTGCATGCGTTGAATTTTCATGGCCTCCCTTTGTCCACATGGATTTTCTCCGGGTACTCTTACATTGTGTAAGACATGTGTGTTTGGTTAATTAGCCACCTGTTTCCTGCAACCCTGACTGGGAGCTGAATAAAAGACATATTAAGTAGCATCTTCCTGACACCTTCCAATTCAAAATGTAATATGAAAGAACAGCTAGACATATCAGGTTTTAAATCCTCTTAATCCAGATCTATTAATTCTATTAATAAATCTATCAATGTGCCCAATTCACATGGAGAAAATGTGCGTGCGTGTCACAGTCTGCATTAATAATTAAACTCAAACCAACCAATTCACTGCGTTCTAGTGCTAAATGTAAATTCTGAAATATTCACGCTGATGTTCTACACACAGACATGCAAACAGACATACAAAGCTTTAAATTGCATTTTTTTAAACGGCATTTTGATTTTTTCCATTATACCATAGTATTATCTCCCACTCAGCAATTTCAGTCTTGTGAAATTCCATTTGTGAATCTGGTCACTGGTTCAAATTATGTTCCCAGGAAATATCTATCAAAGATGGCAGAGCCAAGGATCCATACTTAATCTTAGGCAATAAGCCAATAGTGAGCAATCCTCCCTCAGGAATGATCTAATTCATACAACTGCTTTAAGAGTCTCAAAATACCTTGTTTAAACGAGATTATTCATATCTATCTATCAACAGTATGCATTACAAATACATTTTTGACTACATACACACATACATACATACACACACTTTTGACTGGATAAAAGTGCTCTGCTAAACTATGTTTCAACTAAATTAACTTATATCTCCATTATATGTTGTGTTTGACTGAACACTTTGATTCTTTTTTTTCTGTAGAGTTATAGAAATGATGCTACAGATTCAGTAGAGCTTAGCTTTCAGAAAAATGCAGGGGTATTGTGCATGTGCACGTGTGCGTACAATCTGGTATGCTCATTTATCTTGATTTGCAGATTTCTCGGAACCGGTAATCCACATAATTATCCCTTTCTACTGCATTCCCCAGTGTGGGCAGTTGTCATCATTTAGTGTGTATGCATGTATATGTGTAGAACTCAGAAGACAAACACAGTCTTGGTAGTGTGACCTTGGAGAGTTGAAAAGCTAATGGAATTTTCTGTTAAATTTTAAACTAATGTTACATCTATAAAATCATACAACAATGTCAGGTTTTCCGAGATTATCATTTATGACTTCTCTAGTAGGGTTTTGAAGAAGTACAGACAGTAAAGTGCTAGGCAGGTGGAGAGTGGGCATATGTGTGATATAGGAAAGGTTGTTAGCTGTGAGGGTGATTCCTTAGCATTGGGTCTGTTTCTCATTAGAGACCTTTTTGGCTGACCCATGCCCTTCAGTGCCTTTCTTCCTCTATAATCGCCTGCTCTGCCCTCCTGCCTGGGGCTGCACCTCAGGAAAAGTCCTAATCCCCTCTGGACAATAAAAGACAGATGGTGCCTTCTCTGTGTCTCTCAAATCTTTCTTTTAGACATGTATGCAGTTCAAAATGTACACTATACTGTGTAGTTCTGTGTGTGCTTGCGTGCATGTGTGTGCATGTGTGTGTGTGTGTGAGAGAGAGAGAGAGAGAGGGAGGGAGAGAGAGATAGAGAGAGAAAGAAAGAGGAGAAAGAGAGAGAGAGAGGGAGAGAGGAAGTAGAAACAGCATGCATATGGAGCCCAGCTGCTGGAAAGCCATGGATGGTGGGACAAAAGATTACTGAAGTTCACTTAAACCCCCTTTCACACTGTGTAGAAGTTTGTTTGAATGCTGAGTGCAAGAAATGTGGTTTTATTCTATTATATGTTACTATCATCGAGTTAGCATTTTTATATGGCGAGATAGATGGCATTTGTGTGACTCAAGTCTTTGGCTCAAATGATGTATTCAGAAAACATTTAATGGCAGCATTGCAGGGCCACTAAAGTGCACATTAATTGCTCTTTATGAACTTAACAGCACTGCTATACAGCTAGTTAGTTTTAGCAATGTGTAGTATTTTGTAACTAGCAATATGTAACTAATCTTTACAAGGCAATCAATAACTTACACGAAATACACGAAACATGTTATGTGTAAGTCATCTTTATAAGATGATGATGAAAAGTGAATTTTGAGGAGCAGTTTTTAGCACTTCTCCAATGGGAAGTTTTTCAAAAACAAGTGGCAAATTCAATCAAGTATTTTGGCTTTCCGTCATTCTTGGGTTTTACTTCTCAAAAACATGGTTTAAAAGCAACCTTTTATATCAATTGAATTTATGTTCATTTTTCCAAAAATCATCATCTTTTTTTCAGGGTTGTCCCTGCTTATTTCAGCAAGACAAAGCTAAGTCACATTCTGAATGTGTTACAATAGCGCAGCTTCGTAGTAAAATAGTAGACTGTCCTGCCTGCAGTTCAAATCTGTCTCCTATTGTGTTATGAAGCACAAAATATGACAACGGAGACCCCAGACTGTTGAGCAACTGAAGTTGTACATCAAGCAGGAATGGGAAACAGTTAAACCTACAAAGCTTCAACAGTTAGTGTCCTTAGTTCCCAGACACTTATTGAATATTGTTAATTGGAAAGGTGATGTAATACAGTGGTAAACATGCCCCTGTCCTAACTTCTTTGGAACGTGTTGCAGGCATTAAATTCAAAATGAGTGAATATTTGCAAAGAACATTAAAGTCTATCTGTTTGAACACTAAATATCTTATATTTGTAGTGTGTGCAATTGAATATGTGTTGAAAAGGATTTGCAAATCATTGTATTCTGTTTTATTTATGTTTTACACAACTTCCCAACTTAATTGGAATTGGGGTTGTAATGCTGCTTTGAGACAATGCTCCATTGTAAAAAACGCTATATAAATATGACTTCTTTTGAACAAAAAAGAAGAAGTAGATGGTCCAGTGTTATGAGCAGATTAGAATAATATGTGGGACACAGCATTCAGATTTCAGTCTTTCTGACTGGAGACAGATTTGCCTATTACGTGTAAACACATGGTTAAAATCTTATTCATATACCATCCAGATACAAGACACATGAAAAGAAGTGTAAAGGGATCAAAGTTCTTTCTTAGACAAAACATTTGGAAAACTGTTATACATCAAGGGTATATTTCTGTTTATAGGAAATTGTCTAGAACACAGACTACACATTTCAACAAACAAAACTTTTCATAAAGCCTACATTTATACACAGAACTGCTGTCTCTAAAAGATTACTATTTCGAGTTATTAGAAGACATAGACATTATGTCACTGTTGGAAAGCTGGAATTTAGAATTAAATAAAAAAAAAGCTATTTTTATAAATCGTACAAACATACACACTGGATAAGGCCTTCCTTCTCTTCTAGCCTTTTTAAGGGCCTCTGAGTTCTGGTGGCACCAGGGGTCATTATATTTGATGATCTACTGGTACGCATTCCTGACAAATGCTGGGACACACAGTTAAAGTAACAAAACACTATAAACTTAAATACTTGTGTATACATATACACACTTTACTATGCATGGCACTTCTCAATTGTAAAGTTTTGTACTTTCCCTAGGTGCTGCAGGTGCTCCATTTGGCATAGCTCCAATCTGGTCTGGCATGGTGCTAGTGCCCATCTTGAGGCTATGAGTCTGGTTGAGGTTGTGACCCAATGCCAAACCAGATCCTCTTTTACCTCTTTTATTGTAAAATTGCACTTGTTTCCCTGCTCACTGTTTCCTTTGTCCTGCTTTCCATGGCTTCCAGGTTTGACAAACATAAACACAGGGTTGTTTTTCTGCTATTAAGGGGCTTACCATTAACATAATATTATGAAAATTACAACTAACCCCGAACATAGGTCATTAACCTAAATAAAATATTTTTATTACTATTTTTAAAGCATTTATCCTTGGGGGAACAACAAAATGCCCTCGCAAGGTAACACATTCAATTCTTTGTGGGCTTGAGGGTACTTTCAGCATCTGATATGACTGCCCTGTGCAACAATAAGGCAGAAGAAGGCAGAAGAAATAAAAGATGAAGACCAACTCAAGTCACAAAAGACTTTAATTTTATACAAAAATACTGCTTTCATTGTCATTTCCATTATACACATTAAACAAAAACCCCATGTAGATGTGTATTTCAGCTTTATCTTATTGCTTTCCTTGAAAGCAGAGCATCATTTAATCCTTCTCCTGTCAAGTACAAGTTTGGTTTCACATTTCCTTGGGAAATTAATAGACTGACAAAAATCACCTTGTTTAACATAACATCTTAATAATAAGCATATTATTAAGGACTCTGATGCGCTGTGCACATAAGATGAAATACCAACAGTAAACATTCAAACTCATGATGTGTGGTCAATGCAAACACAATAAAAAGTGTCAACTCTTAATTTAACAGTACTGGTTCATGGTATTTCTTAAAACAAGAGCTACAACAGCAGAAGACCGCATCTGATTTTAAATCGTTTCTTTGTATCACAAACGCAATTAGACAGATTTGGATTTAAAGTGGAAGTTTTTCGATGTACAAAATATGACTAAAGACCCTGTTAGACTTACGAAGTGCTGGAGAAAAATAAAATTACAGAAAGTACAGGAAAGGCTCCCTGATTGTTGAGGATTTTGTGTCAATGATGATGTACCCTGATGGGGCAGCCTGGCCGTTATGATTCCAGACTGAGTTCTAAGACAACCTGAATCATTTTCCACATTTAAACAGAAACAAAGCTCAGTTTCAGGCAGTAATCCATAATTGCATTGCACTTAAAATCTCAATGTATTCTGTGTCTTCTTAAATAATTCATGATGGACCAAAGCCCATAAGAGTGAATTGCCAGTTTCCTTAATATTCTTTGTGAGAACACCGATCTTCCTCTTTCTCAGCTGCCCAGTCGGATGTATATTAGTTGTCCTTTAGCCATAGTCATGCTGGAAGAGCCTGCCTTGAAAAGCACAAGCTGGTGTCCTGAAAAGAGGAAAAAAAGAAATGAAGAAGTCTGCGTAATGGGAACATTCCATAGACATGAGATCTTGGACAACAGTGATTATAACATGGGAGTGTGTATGAACTGAGCATGAAATGCAAAACTTAGAGAGACAAAATGATTAAATACGCTGAAAGAAAAGACAGACGCAAGAAAGGAAGATAGGCTGCTTGAAAAACAGGAGTAGGGGAGAGGAAGAATAGAGGAGTAACTGTTTACCTGTCCATGTGCTCTGATTGGTCATGATGAAGGCTCTGCACTGGGCATGACTCTCACATACACCAATGGCCTCTTGGACATTGTAGATGGACAGCATGCATTTATCATGCTGATAGGAAGGCCAGCAGCGGTAGTTCTCTCCTGGTATAGTCACATCTTCCATTTGTTTATATTCTACAAGAAAAACAGAGAGTCAGGACTGGCTGACCAGACCTATGGATGTCCATTGTGACACTTATTAGTCTGCCTTTAATTAACATCTAATTATCAGAGATAAGCAGAAGTTATTAAACCTAAATACACTAATACAGAAACTATTAAGAAGACACAAACCAATCCTGGAAAGGGCAACTTAAATGGTAGTTGATCCCTTGTATCTGTAACTGTTTAATGAACATGCTAAACGCTCCACCATGTAACTCATTAACATAGTGTTAAAGTATTGTTTACTTCAAATAGAGCCTAAAAATTGTTTAAATCACTTGTAGCATTAGTAATCTTGTATAATAAAAATAAGTAATTTAATGACAAATTTGTTAAAAATATATTATTTCTTAAAATATATATATTTGTTAGCTGTTGAATGGTAATTTATTCAGAACCCATATTAAATTTGGCAAGATGTCTCTGAACAGACATTAAAAGACATTAAAAACTGTCCCTAGACACCCTGACAAAGACATTGTTTATCTTTTCAAATGATTAAATGTCTGTACACCAGGGACAACCGGAAAAAATGAAAAAGCATGTACATTTAAATGAATGCTCCAAAAACAGTATCTGCATTCTATACAGAAAATGTGCGCTGTGTGTGTGTTGTATGGGTATGCAACTTTATATATACTGCTCAAAAAAGTGATATTTAAAAATGAAATGCTCATTAATTTAATATACCGTAATTTTTGTAAGCAGTGTATCATTGAGAGGTCCAAATTTCCCGACAAGTGACATTTTGTAGGCACATTTTGCAGAGGTATTTTGCTGGCCTCCCCAAGAAACCTTATTAAAATTTTCATCTGCAACCCCAAATTAGCCAAATGATTTGCTTGAACTTCAAGTTACGATTAAGTGTAGGTGTAGCATTCATTAGGTAAAGTAATATTTTGATACAGTAGCACCCTGTCAGGGACTGACACTCTGTCTACTTTCAGATAGACCCTGGCAACTTGACCCTGAACTTTGTAAGGAAAGTGGCTGAGTAACTGTGTTTCAGCACTGCTCTGTTCCAATTATAGTTTATTTAAATTCCAATTAAAACAAGTGATTTACTTGACCATGCCATTTTAGTCTCATTTCAGTCTGCTGTCAGTGATGAATGCACTGTGGTCTGCAGTCACATTTGTCAAAGTAAAGTAGAAAAAGATTAGGTTTTGCTATTCTTGACCAGAAGAATATTTGGCGCATTCTGAAACATAAACCAAGTGAGATAATCAAATGAGGACGAATAGCCATAAGGCAGGCCTCTGTAAGCCTGCCAAAGCTCACATCAAACTGGCTGCACAGGCCAATACTTAATAGCTGGATGGTGTTTCTTTTTCTCAGAATGTAGACATGCTAGCTGTTTCTTGTCATGGAAGCCCAACTGAATATGAACTCATATTCTTAGTGTTTTTTGTCCATGTTCAGTTACACGGTGCGTTAAAAGCTGTTTATTTACCTTGTGTCCATTAGATAAAACAATTTTTAAGCTTCAGTGAAAAAAACTTTGCTTCGGTACTCCCTAAACATTCTCATGGGACACCAGACTTTAGTTCACCAGCTTACAACAAGACAAAAATTCCTAAAATTTTCTCATTAAGAGTTCAAACTCTTGTAAGCCAAAGAAAGAATGCAGTACTTCTTTACTAGAGATGGCTTGTGAAAGAAGGTGGTGAGGCTGGCTGCTTTACAAGCGCAATGTGCAATGTGTTACAATAGCCTCTATATCAGGCAGGGGCTCTGCCACCACAAGTGACTGCAGTGTGTGGCTGTGGTTTTAGGGATGAAGTGAGAGACATATACTCCAGCATACGGCCTGAGGACTAGGGACGAACCAGTCGGCAGTAAATAACAGCAACTAAGGGATAACAAATGCTTTATGGATCGCTCACTTTCACTATATGGCTCACTTACATCTTTGGTGTAGTTTCAAGAATGTTTTCTTGCTGTTGGAGCTCAACGTTGCCAAACAGAATGACCAGCCCCTGCTCATTTGTCTAATAATTTAAAAATGTAGGTTTATTAGCAGGTTTACTATATCTATACCAGATATATCACATAATTACTGGAACTGTGGAATGTTTCCATGACATGTTTTGTTATGGATGATAAATGATTGCTTCTAATAAAGGAATGAAGTTCTGAAGCTCCATTTATGTACTTCTGTGATTTGATTTGGCAGTATACTAACTATGATCAGGTTCCAATCAGCTTATTGCTGACTATCCTTTCTATTCAGCATTCTCAAAAGTCTCGCTTGTTGGCCCATGTCACTAAGCATTTATTTAAAGTACCATCTCTGTCTATGTACCAAATGCTGTCTATGGAGTAATAATTAAAAATATGGTTAACCTGAATCTGGCCTATCGGAGTCCGAGAAGCCGTGCCTCAGTTTGGATTTAAACCATAAACATCTGCTGGCTAGATGCAAAGTAATTCCAGATTTCCTTGTAAGCCTTACTGCATGTTTTCATGTGTGATATACTGGTTATCAATTGCGTTACTTTGTTTTCCTGGACTCTGATTCTGCCTTTTTCCATCTGGACTCTGTTTGCTGATCGCCTGATCTGTACCTGTCTTACGTTTATGAGTTTGCCCTTCGATTTTGCTCTGTTTGCCTGATACATTAAATACGTGCGCTTTCTTCCCACACCGGCTTTGCATGTATTTCCACACCGAACATAACAGATTACTTCACCACACATGGGGACAGCAGGTAATTATTGGCTGGAGCCCTTGCTAAGCAAGGCTGAATGGTGGGTGAGCATCATCTAGCACTCACTCAGTTATTTGAGCAGGTGTGGCAACTGATGCCTCAGACACCACCATCAGCACCTGTGCATGTCCCATGGCCTCGTTCATCCATCTTATGCCCAGAATGATACAATGTAAACTCCAAAGCATGCCAGGGCTTCCTTCTCCAGTGTATGGATCAGAAGGACCTCTGTGATCTTCAGAAGATCGCACTTATGATCAGCCTGCTCATGGGAGGTTCTTAAGTGAAATGCTCTGTGGAACCACAATGGTGAAGTGTTGAACACACATGATCAGTTCAAGAAAGTCTTTGATCACGGCGGATCTGGGAAGTGGTGAAGAGCTTATGACTCTGAAACAAGGCAAGCACCACATCGTTGACCACACATTGGAGTTACAAACCTTGGAGGCAAGCTGCAGCTGGAATAAACCGGCAGGGAAACCACCCCAATTTGTTCATTGAGCTTGTATGCAGACATGAGTCTACATCCCTGGATGGCCTCAGCACTGATCAAAACGTCCATCTGACTAGATGATATGAGACAGCCATGATAAGACAGTGACCCAATCTCCACCTTCAAACAGACATTCCCGCTCTGCCTGCCATGTTCCAAGACGAACCCACACAGCTCAGACCCACCTCGTTGAGGACACAGGAGAGACGACACCACCGTCAAGAGGGTCTCTATTTCTACTGCAGCGCTCATGAGCACAATGTCCAGTCTGTCACCAGCCACAAACCTCCCAGGCCATCATTTCCTGAACCTGTACAACTCAGGTGAGCCCTAACAACCTTACAACCACAAAATCATGCAACAAATTGCATTGTTCGCCGCGGTGCGTTATTTTACCCCTATCCCTTAGTGTTGTGTTTCCATTTTCCCCCTACGTCCACTTTGGCGTTTGTTTTGGTTGTCCGCCGCGATCTATTGGTTTGTTCTTTTACTTTACGCACCTATTCTTCATTGTATTTAATTAATTTTGTTATACAAACCGATCGAACACGCAAGTGTTCGCCGGCTCATTACGTTATCCCCCGTTTGTCTTGCGTTACGTTTTGAGTGTTCCCTTTGTCTGTGCACGCATTGTTTGTTTTTTATTTTCGTTTTTATAGTCCGTTAAGGACTCCTACGCTCACGAGGAGTGCTTGATGCTGTCTGTCTAACATTTACAAGTTTGCCTTCCGATTTTGCTCTGTTTGCCAGTTACATTAACTACATGTGATTGCTTCCTACACCCGCCTTTTGTGTGTTTCCACACCAGTTCTAACTGCCTGTGAATATAGTCAAGCATCCTCAGCATCCTCAGTTCTGCTGTCTGACGTATAACCTCTGCTCCACAGTCACAGTAAGGTTTGTTCAGGATAGTCAATTTAATGCCATATTATGACAAATCAAAGACAAGGTTTGTAGTCATTTATCATGCAAACTGTATGAGTCTCTATGCACAGTAGGTGTGGGAGAAAATTTAGATTTTTAGATGCATCGTGATTCGGACTTTAATGATTCTGAAACGATTAACAAATGTCAATAATCGAGCACACTTGCATTTGAACATGTAGACCAGCTTCTGTTGTTGCACAAGAACCTAACCATTAGTACTCACTAACTGAGCTCTGTAACAAGAGCAGGTAAATGGCAGCGTATTGCAGCGTATAGATACAAAACCGGTGTTTATTGGCGTAATCGACAGGCAGAATCAATGTCAACAAACAGTCCAGGGACATACACAAAAAGAGAATAAGTGAGCTGCAGATGTAACCGAAACCGGAAGCACTGTAAGTCAAAGATAATCCACAACAGTATAAAGTGCTTAGAAATGAGGTGAGAGCCACAAAAGACTAAAGTGCAGAAGAGAATTTAAAAAGCAACAGGTGTGTGTGATCAGAAAGACGGCCATGAGGAGTGTGTGATAGGCTGGGTTTGATCGCCTGAGCAGTCGGTATGTGTGAGAAGCTCATTTGCACTGTCCCTCATTGGTATTATTTCATTGTGTTCTATGTTCAGTGCTGTTGTTTACAAGAAGTAATTCAGCATTTTGACTCTTTTTTCGGCAGATTATAATTAGTTCTTTCTTACTCTGCAAAGCTGAATTTGTGTTTTATGTCAATTAATTTGTTTGTTTGATCCTCAGGATTTTGATTCTATGCTCAGAAATGTTGACCTCATTTATTTATAAAAAATGGCAGATATTTATTTGATTATTTATTTACATGGTTTTTGAAACATTCTAAATTGCTTCCATTTGTATTGTAAATAAAAAATATTGGAATTAAATTCATCCTGGATTTGTTTCAAGTAATCACATGGTCAAGAAAAAAACTCTTATAGAAAAAAAACGTATCGAGATGCATCGATAAATGTTGCCCTCTGAATCGTAATCGAATCGAATTGTGAGATTCCCTAGAGATTCCCACCACTAATTCACAGCAAGTATAATTGTATAAAAGGTGCTTACATTGTATGAAAATCTCATGATGTTCGATTACAGTTTATGGCATTCAAATTCATGACATTCTAAAGCTTTTCTAAACGCATTTACTAAGCATAAGTTACACTCTTCTAAGTTGTACCAAAAACCAACTGATTCATAATTGATTTAAACGCAGAACAGTTTGTATCAATGTTGTTAAATTTAAGTCCAGCACTGCACACTCAACCAAAGCATGTACCAAACACTACTTATTTGATTAATGCTTAATACCCTTTGTACGGTTTAAGTAAAAAAGAGAGGAGCAAAACTTGGAAAAAAATAACAAACCTGGCTATTGTGATACTTTATAACGCCCTCATCACTCAACAAACGTCTGAGTTTCTGCTTTACATGGTTAGTGAAGCGAGAAGGGGAGATGGAAGGAATACTGAGAGGGAGACAATGAGTGGGGACTGCAAATGTAAAAAAGGGGTAGAAGAAGTGCAAGGAAGGTGTGTTGAAGAAGAAAAGCAAAAGTAAATTGATGCAGGAATGGAAGAGGAACATATTGTAAGATGGCGAAAAATGGCGACCAAAATAGAGTTTTTGTTAGAACCAGTAAAAAGCAGCAATTAGAGGCACAATTGCCACAAATACTTTCAAATATAGGCTTTTTTACATTAACCAAAAAGCAAACCAGCTGCAACTGATCTCCATTCTTTTTGCGTTCACATGGTAAGCAAACTTTAAAGAGGGCTTGGTTCTTTCTGGACTTCTGTAGCTCTGATTAGATCCCATTCGAACTCATACCCCAGCTATGTACCACTGAGTTAATAGTACTGTATTAATATTTTCATTTTGCTGTTGTTTAGTTCAGGCTCATATTTTACGAAGAAAATGAGAAGAAAGAACAAAACTGATGAAAAAAAGAGGTATCAAGTGAAGGAAGAATGATATTCCTTGCAATGTTTTTTCTGTTATTAACTAAACAATCAAGTTGTAAGGAATCAAACATGGGAAATGGTTTTGTTATTTCTTTACAAAATCAAGACAAGATCATATGAAGAATGTGCAGAATAAACAATCATGATTTGTGATAGAGCACAAGTGTTGACTCTAGGCAGAACTCAACTCATATAAACTGGGAAGTCACTAACAGCTCTGTACAACTAGCCTCGGCCTTTCCACTATCCATACTGTGAAGCAAAGACATCTAAAACTTATTTGCAAGACAAGTAGGGGGCTTCCGAACTTGTTTGATGTTTTCATATACTGCTTTAAAATATTAGGGAAAAAGGAAATATCCTAAAATTTTTATGACCAGTGTATATGGAAAGGAAATTAGCAATGCACTTGAAATACTTCAATGCTCCAAGTGTAAAAAATACCATACATTCTGATAGTTACACTATTTGTCCAGGAGCTTGTCAGTACAGGTACTCCCAGTCACGGTGTGACTTACAATATTTGAACTTTACGATTGAAATCTGATAAAAAAAAAACATGAATACACATTCAGTGGAAACCATACTCAGAATTTAGAATTTTCCAGGGCAAGCATTAAATACAGTAGTATACACAGTATACTTAACACTCTCGATGAACATGTACTAATTCAGTGCCGGTTCTTACCTATCCCCACACAGAGACCCCCTCCTGCCCCTCATTCCCTCTCTTTCTACCCTCACTTCCTCTAACTAAGCTATCCACATGGAATTAAGGTTTGCTAATTACATGAGATTGCAGGTGAAAATCTATTTTTGTTATACTAAAGCAGGAGTAAAGTTAAAACCAGACAGAAAGGAAAGGGGACTTGTTCATAAAACTGTCTTACCAATTATATTGGGGGAATGTCTGGTGCAGGTATCATTTTTAAAATCTTATCAGATGACATATGGACAGAAGACAATCTTTAATTACCAAAAAACACAGTGTTGTACTAGGTATATGTAGTTGTGTATCTGTGTGTGTGGGTGTGTGTGCTTACTTCTTTCATGCAGCTCTGTGTTATTGGTGAGATACTGTCCATTCTTGTATATCTCCAACACCTTTTCGAGGTGAGTCAGGGTCTCGTCTGTGCCCCAAAGAAGCTCCCCTAAAATATACGACCTGCACACTCAGTACATGGTTCTCAGATATGTGCATGCTTAGACACCTCACAGTCACATTCAGTCTACAGAGTTAGGTGGTGAAAATGAAACAATTACATGTATTAATATTTCTTCATAACTATGACCTAAAAAATCATCAAATTTTCACAGGTCCAATATTACACATTTGTGAGTGGCAAAACGTATGTGAATCTCAAAAATTAATAATTATTTTAATGGAAGTACATTAAATATTTGTTGATGCTCATCAGGCTGGAAAAAAAATACCAAATGATCTATACTTCATTTAACTTGTCATCAAACATCCAATCCTGCATTTCAGGCCAGCAACACATTCCGAAACAGTTGGGACACGGGCAATATGTGGCTGGCCATGAGGTAAAAAATGATGATGCAGTACGGAGGCAGAGATATTATCAGCACCTAGCCCACACACACTACCTGTACCTTCATGGTGCCCAGGAAAAGCAGATCTTTAACAATATGTGACATACCATCATTCTGATGAACAAGCTGATAGAGAGCACACACAAAGCCGAATCACAAAGACATATGGGGATTGCGTGTGTGTTTTGTTGTCAAAACACAGGAAGGAGGAGAAAGAATTTGAATGAATGCAGAACACACAACCACACTGCATAGAAATGGCTATTAAGAATATTTAAGCTAAATTTTAAATATTACTTATCCCTGTCATTCAGTAAAACTAATCATAAGCAGATTTAGATTGTAGTCTGGACCTGCAGAATATGAGAAACACTGACCTGTAGAGTTTACAATCTTGTCAAGAAGAGGCCTCAGAGCTGTAGGGGCACTATGGGGCAGCAGGTAGGTAAAGAAGAACCTGGATACAAAAAATCAGTCACAGGTATTAATCAACTGAATATCTAATATTGGCTCAGATGATAATAAAAATGTAAATACCTATAAGCATTGAATAGGTTTCTTTTCTCATTGATTCCCTGGCAGCGCCCACTGTTGCATGGCAAGGTAAAGTTGCGAGCAGGAAATTCAAGCAGACAGTCTGTGGGTGAAGAGGGTGAACAAGGCATATCTTCCACACTGGCATCATCCAGGTCTGTCACTTTCAGTTCACCATCCACCAGTACAAACTGCCTGGGCCTAAAATCCAGTAGGGTAAGAGAGCCCAATGGAGAGTGTGCCAGGTAGTGTAGCAAACGTGCCAGACTAAAGCATATCTAGAGAAAGGCAACCAAGCAAAAAGAGCTAAATCAGTTAAATACACCATGCTTAAGAGTGCAATGGTTCTTGAGTAGCAGTAAATTGAATTAGACATGACTTCAGTATATAACAAATTCCAGATTTCTTCACCTACACAAAGAACCATGCAAAGCTTTTGACAGTTTGTGAGAACTTAAGAATTGTCTACATTTAAGCATACATAAGACCTAAAAAATAATTACAATTTTAGACAAGGATTAAACGTAGATCATGAGAACTCAATTAAAAATTACAAAATTAAACAAACATTAATCTTGCTTACACATTTATATAGAAAAGGATCCAAAATTACAAATCTGTAAGTGGCAAAATGATGTAAACATTAGCTTTTAGTATCTGGTGTGCCTCCTTTGTACAGCAATGACTGCAACTAAACAACTAAACATTTCTACTGCTAATCAGTCCTACAGATCGGACTGGAAGAATTTTAGCCTGTTCCTCTAAGAAGAACAGCATCAGCTCTTTGATGCTGAACAATTTCCTCATAGTAACATGCTTCCACAGCATGTAGGTTGGATTAAAGTCAGGGTTTTGACTTGAAAAACAATATTCCAAAACAATATATTTAGTCTTTTCTAACCAGTTTGGTACAATGATATATTTTCACTGTTTTGTCACTTGACCCAAATTCCTTTAGAATTTGTATCAATATGTTACATTACAGCATGCTACTCAATAAATAAACTGACATGTATATGTGTTACATATATATTATATTTCTTAATGTGTGTATTGTGGTTCATTTTATCTCCTTTTAGGACTTATAATGGTGAAATCTGACAATTTATACAGATATATAGAATTATAAATGGTCCACAAACTTCAACTATGATGCGTGTCCATTATTGTGGACGTCTGAGAAAAACCCTAATATCCATGGAATCTCCACTTGTCCCCAATGACCACTTCTGAATGTGTGAAAATGCGTGTGCCTTAGCACTCGTATTGTGTAGCAGACAATAAGATGTTAAAAAAAATGTCACACAGGCCATAAGCAAATCGGGGGAGCAGAATGAACACGTAAAAAACAAGGTAATGTATTGTCTGATTTGCAGACCAGACAAAACCTGTTTTCAATGTACTTGGGATTAGAATTCACAAGAAAAGGTTGGGCTCTGCCCAGTAAGGTGTGTGTCTGCATGTTTTTGTTCTTGGTGCAATCATGCAATAATAGAATTGTAGAGAAAATAGTAGCTGCCAACCTAAAGTAAAACAAAAGCATAAACCAATTGTGTGCTTTTCCCCCATCACCTTGCCGCAGTCCAAAGACCATCTGGACAGTTACTGAATGAAAATAATGTATTTTTTTATGTAAGTGAAAATATTCTAAAATAAATATGAGCAAATATATCTTATATTAATATAATAAAATATTTTTGCACTCAGTTCAAAGTTTACTCAATTCAAGTAGACAGTAAAAGAGCACAAGTATGAATCATCACGTCTGGCATAACTGATAACAGGTCCATATGTTTTGTGTATTTATCTGGCTCAAGATAAGGTGATGTGGCCAAGTGCAGTGGCTATGAAAAACCTCATCGGTGTGCACAGGAAATGGCTGTGGATGTAAATGACTTGTTTGGTGGTCAGCAGTTTTTTTCTGGTTTCCCCAGAGCCTTACTTCCTTGTGTGCAATTGAAATGTGACTAAAACCTTGCTGCCATGGTTCTCTCTTGTCCATTGGACATACAGCTGGACCAGTCTCCTTGAAAAAAATAGTTGGGATATGTAAATGAGACTGGTTCAGATACTCATACACTTAGGAAACCAGTTAAACTCCAAAATGAACTTGAACATGTTTTTTTTGTTCTATATCCTATTTGATGGACCATTTCCAGTTTGTTATCAGCAACACATAAAATGGAAGAATGTGCTAAAAACATAAAAGTTTCCTTTTTCTAAACGTGTCACTGACTTCTCTAGTATCTAAGAACTATATAATTGCCCTGTAAAACCAAATGGTAAGAGTTAAAGACACTAATGAAACAATTGATACTGGTTTGATTCACATATCAAGTAATATACAGTATTTATACTGCATATTTTCATTTGAGATAAAAAAAAAAATACGCTAGGTGCTTTGCATCATGCTGACAAAATAGTCTATTCTTTATACAAAATATAAACCTCATAAGGTATTATAGGCCAAAATTAATTCATATTTAGGATCAGTAGCAGTTCTGCTGTCAAAGATTATTTTCACCCCTAAAATTAGGATTAGATTAAATTCAACATGATTCAAAAATTTGGAATGCCGTTTCAGATTACATTAAATGTCCACTGTAAATCTTCATAACTGTTTAAAATATTGTGTTGTTATGACTGCCATTATATCACTGTTGTTTGAATAGTTATTAGTGTAACTTTATTACTTGGTCAATACTATAAAAATAAATTCACGCTAATTCAACTTATCCAAACTTTACACACTTTCCTCATCGTATAAACAAGTATGGTCACCAGTTATTAATATGATTGGATGGTGTAAATTTGAATAGTTGTGAGGAATATAAGTACAGATGACTGTTAATGTACAGCAAACAATACTCAGGTATGGCCACTACATGTGACTGTACTGTTCAAAAAAGCTCATGTGTCAGAATACCGGGAACAACGGTAGCTTGATTATACATGATTAATTCTTTAAAATCTGATTTACAAATGTACTTCAGAAAATCCCAAAGTATGTGTTGTACAGGTTTTATTCCAGACTATAAGAACACTGCAGCACTAGAGCAGGTAATTTGTAGCCATTCTCTAAGATGAAAAACAGAGTGCTAAAGGGCTGATGAGTTCAAACTGAGATGAGTTATGAATAGCTGTGTTTATAATTATAGTTTTATAGTGCTGTATAGTGTGCGTCATCATACAAATGTAAATATGTTGTCTTGCACTGATGACAATGCATATGTATAATGATGAATTTCTACAACTGTACATGATGCATGTACTTTCTATTTGCAAAAAACAGATTTGTCATCTTAGAGACAATCATATCAAATGAGAGCCCACTGCTCTTCTGTCCTCTTCTGCAGAGAGAAAGGCTCTTTCCTGTGAGTTAATAGCCTGTTCCAATTCCGTGAACAGAATGCACAGGAAGTAATAGGAATTATTTATTCTGGCCTGTCATGGTAATAAATATTACTAGGGTCAAATATGTGGTAACTACTACAGCTCAGTAGAGAAAGCAAGTATCAAGGATGTTCGAAGTAAAATTCCTACAAAAATGCTTTGATTGTTTGAATAAACCTTTTATGTGTGTTATTTAGTATGGTCACCTAATAAATATAATGTTTAAAGCAAAATAAAAACATGAACAAAAGAAATAGCTACAAATATTAATGACTCATTAAGATTTCATTGAGGTTTAAAAAAAATTTCATCATGAGGTTTCAACAGCAGGCTGATAATTCAAGAAACAGAAAAAACGTACTTGATGAACTTAATGTAATGAAGTAAAATGCCCTGTCCTGCAGGGTGCCCCTAGTCTGCTTGCATTACCAGTAAGCCAGCCCCCTGGATTTTAAGGAAACTGAAATTCGAGAACTGAAAACCCTCTGGTGAGGTGGAAGGCAGACAGGCATTATGCTTTATTTAGATGAAATATGGGAGTATAATAGCTGATTATTAGTTATTAGTTGTGTCTAACTAGCAAACTAAAAAACAAAAGGCAAATGCATTGTGTACATGGTTAAAAAAATGTCTACATTTATGTGTCAATAACCTAAAACATAATTCAACTGTCATACTAAATATCCTCTTTACAATGTGAGGAGAAAGTAACAAAGTAGTCACCTTAGACTAATGCAAAATTAAGAAACAGTGTTTAGATATCCTATACCTTAGAATGTACAGTATTTAAATGGTTCCTCCATAGGCCTTTGTCTATTTAACATAAAACACTGTACAAAGCAAAGACAATAATCTTAGAGAAATATAGAGACTGCTGAGTGCTGACTTGAATGTTGGCCTTTTCATCAGACTTTACAATACCTAATACTACAAGAATGTAGAGATGCTGCGAGCTTTCAATACTAACATATTATGACAGTTTAATTTTAATTACAATATTCTCCAGTAGTGCTTGCCTGTATTAATTGCACCTTTTTTAACTTGTTACCTGCATAAAAGACACATGTCCACACACTCAATCAATCACACCCCAACCTCTCCACCATGCCCATTACCAAAGAGCTGTCTAAGGACAATTTTTCCTAGGACAAAATTGTAGACTTGCACAAGGCTGGGATGGGCTACAGGACAAAAGCAATAACTGTTGGCGCAAATATTTGAAAATAGAAGAAACAGAAAATGACTTCCTCAGCCTGAGGTTCCATGCAAGATCCCACCTTGTAGAGTAAGGATAATTCTGAGAAAGTTCAGGAATCAGACCTGGGACCACAGTCTGAAAGATGACTGTATACACACCAGCAGAGGATGCAAGGTGCCCCTGTTTACACCAGCAAATGTTCAGGCCCGTTTAAAGTAGGCCAGTGATCATCTGGATGATCCACAGGTGGCATGTGAGAAGGTCATTGATTGATTAGGTCATGTATCATGAGATTTTGGCCACCAGCTTCCTTCCCTTAGTAAGAGCATTGAATGTGGGTAGTGGCTGGAAATTCCAGCATAACAAAGATACGAAAGAAGCAAGAACCTGGAGTAGTCTTGCCAGTCTTCAGACCTGAACCCAATATAAAATCTTTGGCGGGAGCTGAAAGTCAATGTTGCCCAGCGACAGCCCCGAAACCTGAAAGATCTGCAGAAGATCTATATGGAGAAGTGGGCCAAAATCCCTGCTGCAGTGTCTACAAACTACAGGAATTGCCTGACCCCTGTAATTGCAAACAAACGTTTGTGTACCAAATATTAAGTTCTTTTTTCTATCATTCTCTTTTTCTTCATGCAATAAAATGCCTTTTTTAATCATACAATGTGATTTTTTGTCTCACAATTGAAGTGTACCTACAAAAAATATTTTTGGTTGGTGGGAAAACTTGCAAAATCGACTGTGTATCAAATATTTTTTTCCTCCACTGTATATACACCTGATTGACTGCAAACACCTGATTTTAATTTTATCTTCAATTTAAGTGCTAGTCTGAAGATTTTGCATATTTTGTGCTCCTTAAAGATATGTAGTATTGTAATATTGTCCTCAATAAATATTTGACCATTTATAATCATTTTATCAAGTTTCTTTAATTTAGTTCTCTTTCTAATTTTAGAACTTGTAAGAAAACCTGAAGATGTTTGTGATTCAGGCTGTCATGTTAAGATATTTTTTTGAAAATCCCCTATTCCAACATTCTTGTATTATTAATATATTTTAATGTCTGAGGCCAACAGTCAAATATGCAAATCTTATTGAAGATTAACATATTTAAATTTTCTGCTTGGTTTTGAAGGGAGCCTGTGAGGGAGGAACCATTTAAGTACATTCTGAAAAATAAAACATTAAACCTATATAAGTACAAGTCACCACCCCACATTATCAAGAGAGCTTCTTTTATGATTAATTCCATTGTGTGTGGGGAAAGCACAGGGGTGCACATGATCCCTTGTTCCACTCAAATCAGCTTGATCTGCAAAGCTATCGATATCAGTTTCTACAAACACCTCTGTATAATGAAATTTCCATGTCCATTTTCACTTGGACGGCTTGTACATCATTGATGTATAGCTGTAACAGTTCAGTGTATCCCCTTCTGCTCTTGCCCCAGCAGAAGACACAAACTTGATGGAATGTGTGATATGGTAAAGATGCAGACATCGACTCACCCTAAACCGCTCCTCCCAGGGTGTCTGCAGCAACTGGATCATCTCCAGACTGCTTCCCAACTCAGTAATGGCTGTTACTGTGTCCTTAATGTCAGAGCTATCCTGGTAGCAGTAGCCATACAGCTGAATAAGAAAGAAGTAGTCAGAGAAACAAAGTAAGAAAGGAGAGAAAGAGAGGGAGACATTAATCCATCAGCCTCTAAACTGGCTTGTACTGTGTAGAGTTTCACTGTTTTGTGTGTGTGTGTGCGTATGTGCATGTGCGTGTGTGTGTGTGTGTGTGTGTGTGTGTGTGCGCGCGCATGCGCACGGGTGCGCACGCCCTCTGGAAGAGGAGAGCCAGGGGAATTAAGTATCAAGTTAGAGATAAGAGTAAATGAGCATTAGTCAGTTACTGTCCTCAGGTTTAACCCTTTGTGAGTTCAACAGACTCTTTCTGTCTTCACAAATACTGTTATAAGACACTCAGAATCACTTGGGTGTTCCAGTCACAAATTCATATATATATATTCAGAAACAAAAGTGAAATTGACATATCTAAATACCCCAGAAAGCAATGGGTGAGAGGGGCCTATCTTTTAGGCTATGAACAGTACATGGCCTTCAATTTAAAAGCCACCATACTGGATCAGGGACAAGTATTTTCCAATGGTAATATCAGCATATCAGAAAAGACCAGAATTGATTCAGAAATTGATTGCTGAAGTCAGAATTGCAATAAAAAAAAGTTATCAACACCGATTCTGATGTCCAGGGAATGCAGATGCCATATCATAGCCGCAAACCTCAACAACTGACACCCAGAAACACCACCAATTTCACACAGCACTGTAGTATCCCTCATAACCAATTCAGAGAATCCAGGACTGTGGATGACAAGCCACTTAGTGGTCGTTCGAAGGCCGCTACTGACAAAAAATCCTCAACAATGGTTTTGGCAGCCTTTGCAAAAAGTCCACTACACAGCATGCAACATTTCCCAGCGGAATGTGGTGTCAGCCAGTCATCCCTTGTACGGATTCTTCATACCAATAAGTAACTCTGATATACATGTTGAATTTTGCACCTGAATTCACACAGGGCATTCTGTTCAGTGATAAAACCAATTTTTAAGTCAGTGGTGGGTTCAGAATGTGAGCTACTAGAGTTGTAAGTTGTAGGTGATGTGAAGGTTATGTGTGGTGTGGAATATGGGACCCTAAATGGCCACAAGGATCACTGACCTCACACCATTCAACTTTTATCTCTGAGGTCCTAATAAACAAATTGCATTCAGCTGTGTTTTCAGCACCAGGGACAGCACATTTAGCATGTCAAATAGCTGTTAATCACAGGCAATGTAACCAGTTGTGGCTGCAAATTTCTGTGTTTTGTGAACCACAAAATACTGAAAATCTGACTGTGTCAACTGATTTCTGTGGCAATTCTAGTCTACATGACCATCTTAAAAACTTGCCCTTGATCCAATATTGCGGCTTTCAAGATGACGGCCATCCTCTGGACATAGCCATTACTTGCTGAGGTATTCAGATATGTCATTGTTCCTTTCATTTCTGAAATAAATGGGTGTCCTGTAACATTTGACTCACCCTGTATTTATCACTGTCCAAGAAATACAGAAATGTTGTTTAATCAGAGTATAGCTTTAACTCAAGTTAACTTATGAGATACTGATAAGTATAATGAGTTAATCAGTTACAGCTTACAGTGATATAGTTTATCAGTTACAGTGTTAATGAAATTAACAACAATTGCACTAGGAGAGCAAAAATTCTGGATGATTTTTCATTAGTTTTGGTTTGGTCGTCACTACTAGAACCATGATGTGGTATCTGGACCGCAGAGGTGGCATAGATGTCCAACTATTGCAGGATATGCCGTCCTGCAGGATGTTTTTATTGCGTTGTAGATGGTGGCCAAAACGAACAAAGTCGGCACTGTGGGCATGGAGGGCCCTGAATGTGCACAAATACAATCCAATTCCAATGAACTTGGGATATTGTGTAGAACATAAATAAAAACTGAATATGATGATTTGCAAATCTTTTTCAACCTATATTTAACTGAATATACTACAAAGACAATATATTCAATGTTCAAACTTTATTGTTTTTGGCAAAAATTCATAATATTATTAAAATATTCAGAGAATCTGGAGAAATCTCTGCACGTAAGAGGAAAGGCCAAAAACCAACACTGGATGCAGGTGAGCTTCGATCACTCAGACGGCACTGCATTAGAAACCTACAAAGTTCTGTAACGGGACTATAAACACATGGGCTCAGGAACACTTCAGAAAATCATTGTCAGTGAACACATTTCATCGCTCCATCTACAAGTGCAAATTAAAACGCTACCATGCAAAACAAAAGCAACACCAGGAAACGGTGCCGGCTTCTCTGGGCCGAGCTCATCTGAGACGGACTGACACAAAGTTGAAAAATGTCGTATGGTCTGATGAGTCACATTTAAAATTATTTTTGGAAATCATGGAAGTCGTGTCCTCTTGACCAATGAGTAAAAGGACTGTCCAGACTGTTAGTTCAAATCTCTATGGATGTGTGTTAGTGCCTATGGCATGGGTAATTGGTACATCTGAGGAGTCACCATTAATGCCATTAGACACCATTAATGCACCATTAGTACATACAGGTTTTGAAGCAACATATGCATCCAAGCATGTGTTACAACAGTGTGGCTTTGTAGTAAAAGAGTGCAGCTACTAAACTGGCCTGCCTGCAGTCACATCATTAAGTGTCAACCTTTCCACCTACCAAGGGAGCCATTTCTGCTTATTGTTTTTACATTCTTCCATCAGCGCACCCAGATGGATTCCTCATCACAGCAGGAGACCTTAATCATGCAAATTTGAAGGTCAAACTGCATTAACATGTTGATTTTCCTACAAGAGGAGATAACTTACTGGACTTAGTATATGCAACCCATAAAGCCTACAAAGCTTTTCCCCTCCCCCAGCTGGGTATCTGTGATTACATCACCATCTAGCTGAGACCTGCATATAGATCCAAAGTGACAGCCATCAGTCCAATAATAAAAAAACAGACATGTGTATGGCCAGTGCAAGCATCACATGCTCTGCAGTACTGTTTTAGCACTACACACTGGGGTATTTTTAAATAAGCAGCCACTTACAGTGACCAAATAGAAGAATACACTGAAGCCATCATATCATAAATTGTAATATGCGCTGATGATGTCACTCACTGCAAAACCATCACTGTTAATGCTAAGCAGAAGCCCTGACAGGGACGGTTCACATGCCCCTTAGGGCTCACAACACAACCTTTAGGGCCGGTGACACTGCATGTCTATCAACTGCTAGAACCAACCTGTCCCATGGCATCAGAGAAGCAAAACACAAGTACAGCAAGAAAATATCTTGCCACTTTACCAACACCACAGATGTGAAGTCTCTCTGGCATGGCATCCAAACCCTCATGAACTACAAACAGCCACTTGTTACAAATTGTCGCTGTATGATTGACAATAACACATTACTAAACTGTCCCACTTACTTCTTTGGTTGCTTTTGACACATCTACAGCGTTTGTAGATGCTGTGAAGAACATTATTTCCAGCTGCAACATCACTCAGCATGACCGATTTGGTGGTGGGTCAGTGGAGGTCTGTGGAGGAATATCCCTGGAAGGATGCACAGACCTCTACAGGCTAGACAATGGCATCCTGAGTTCTATTAGGTATTGGAATGAAATTCATGGACCCATTGCCAGACATTACACTTATGCAGTGGGGCCTGGTGTACAACAATGGCCAAAGAAGATGTGGGTTCATGGAGAATAAAGGAATTAATACCATTGACTGCAGTCCAACAGCCCCCGGGCTAAAATTTAAAGGAACTGTTTTAAAATCTTCATATCATATATGCATGTATGTATGTATATAATTCCAAATTTGAAAATGTTGAGGAGGTATGGAAAATGCAAATATAAAAAATGCAGTGCTCCTCACATTTACTGTGATTTTTATATAATTGCAGACAGAAACTGAGATCATGTTTTATATATATCAAGTACAGTTACAGAGCAGGTCACAGGTTTCCATGGCTGAGCAGCTGCATGCAAGTCTTCACCAAGCACATTGCAAAGTGTGAGATGGACTCTGGAGCAGTGACGCCTGAAAATAATCCACCAACCAAAAATTTTTAACTACCAGGGGTTGTAGGCAGCCTCCTGTGAGCAATGATAAAGGATTAGAGGATAACTGATAAAAACTACATACAACAGATTAGTTACTGAATTACACAGAATTACGAGATGTACATTTACATATGGTCAAGGTGTCTGCATGTCCTGTCCGTGTCCATGTGGGTTTACTCTGGTGTCCTCCCACAGTCCAAAGACATGCATTAGGTTAATTGATTACACTAAAATTGGCCCAACCTGAATGTACATATATGACTAATCTTGATAGTTCCTTGTGTATAGATGTAACCGTGTGTCTCACTGAAATGGCCACTAATGCCGACACTGATGTTAACAACAAAAATATGGTTGAAGGGTCAATGCAAGCCTTCTGGTGCAATAAGTCACAAGGTATAAAAATGTAATTGAAAACTAGACTATCTGAGAATATTTCAATAAAGTGAGCTGAAAGATTCCGGTCTTCTTCCCTATAATTTGCATATAATGGACATTGCTGCATTTGGCAGTTTGCTTACAGAAACATTCTAAATCAATTAATCTAGTTAAAATGAAAAAGAATCCAATATAATCTAGAAGGAAAACAACCTGAGACGATGTGATTGCCTTTACCAAACCTATACCAAACTGCTAAAAACAGTGCCAATGCCATGTTTCATGCTCAGCAAAAATCAGCAATCCACACGTGTGCTTAGAAAAACACACTGGAAGTACATCCTGAGTGCTATTTGCGTGCACCACACACATTTATAGCTCAGGATAAAGTTATAGGTGCCGCTGTTAAGCGCCAGCTGTGTGGGTTGAGAGGAAGAATCTCTGGGTAGAAGCTGGCAGAGCCCCTTGGTCCACCAAATTTCTGGTATTTTGAGAGAGAGAATACACACATCTGGAAGTGCACATTTCAATTCATGGCTATTCAACAGGGAAAGCATTTTACGTCAACTGTCAGAATCAGTAGTCGTATCAGTCATTTCAGAAGCTCAGGAGCCCAAGAGACCACACGACAAATTACAAATCTGTTGTGAGATGTAAAAAAAGATGGAAGTCTTGGCATGGATCAGAATGTGGCATAAGCTCAATCTGATTTCAGATCATGTCTAACAGGAAAATGGCAGACGTGAAATGTGCTTTCCTAGGGGTGGTCAGCAAGTACAGAATGTAAATGGCCTATCTGTGATTAGACACTGTAATTACTATTATCAACATACTTAATCTAAGCAGTGTGTACATGTGAGCGTTTGTGTATGGGTTTGCATGTTTATAAGTTTGCATTCCTTCCAGACAATCTTGTAATAGCCCCTTTATACTGATTCAGAGCTAATGCTAATATGTATTACTAAATATTGATGTTATGCATTTTTTGGCTATATTATATGTTGCAATTTTTACTTTTGAAATTGTTTAAATTACAGTTCAGGACACACACGCATGCATGCACACACACAGATTTGCGCTTTCCCTACTATATTTTAGCTGTGCAGGTAGTATAGTTGGTATTAACTTTAGCCTTTTAGCTCCTGTTTAGTTATTACCAGTTAAATGGTTGTTTCTTCCTCTAATCACTGCAGTCATTGGTTCCAGATTGGAACCAATCTGTTATTGCCAGATCCAGTGCTTTAGCAATTCGTAAAGCGCAGAATGCTTTAACCAGACTCCTCAGCTCTTGGGAGTATATGGTGTTACGTAATGATGATAACCTGAAGAAGCCATGTGGTGCCACTTAGTCTGAAGTAAGGTCAGAGGTTGAAAGGCCTGTCCTGCCCATTTACTAAAGGAGCCATAATGTTTCTTCAGTCCTACTCTGTCTGTGTTTTATAGCACTGGTTTGATAAGCAAGACAATTTCATGACAAAAACTATACACATGCTGGAAGGTTTTGTTTAATCCTGTATTCAAAATGTTCCACAGAAACTTTAAATGACACATAAATGCATTGCTGCAATCTGCAAGTTACCTCTTAGTCTTAAACTGATATTGACATTATTTTGAAACTGACATTATTTTGCCCACATTAAATGTTAATATGAATTATCTGGTCTGAAATGGAAAAGAAATGCAGCAACAGGGTTTATTCTTGTTCTTATTTGGGTCTGTACATAGAAAAGGGTAGAAACTACTTGGGGAACTAAGTCATGCTGCCTCCTGCTGAAATAAAGGGAAAGTTTTCCAAATAGTGTAGAAAATAGCCTTCAGAAATAATAGAATGATTAAACGTTTGCCCACACTAAAAACATGTTTAAATAAAACTTTTGGGAACATACTTAATATAAAATACTTAAACCACTCAATATGGCATGCCATTATTGCTCAGTTATGCAATTATCCACTCAGCAGCTCAATGCATAAAATCACACAGACATGGCTCAAGAGCTAGAGTTAATTCACATTAAACATGGGTAAAGGTGATTTTGACCATGCTATTTGAGAAATTGCTGATCTCTTGGGATTTTCAAGCAAAGTCTGACATTTTACACCGGAGTTCACACTTAAAAATATGCAAAGAGATCCAGTGAGACATGACATGCTTTGTTCAGTATTGTATCTCCAGTGTGCACTTAGTGATCGGACAGGACTATCTGAGCAAAATATTAGACCACTAATAAAAATACAAATCATATAATGAGCATAGTCTATCTTTTAATATATATATAGAGAGAGAGAGAGTGAACACAGTGTGAACAAGGAGCACTCAGAATGCATAGCAAATGTCAAATGTCACGGGCTGCAAGCTCTACTACTCTTACATATCGTCAGTCATCAGCCCAACTGCCCTGTACCAATGCAAACCCTGCACCAAATCTCCAGGCTGTGAACAAAAGTATTTCTGTCTGAGATGTTACTCATTTATGAATACACAGTCAGTCTGACACCCTTGTTACACACACACATGAACCTCCTGCCTTTTTAACGAGGGGTGTTCTGGAAGTGTATCAGAATTGGCCATGGAGATGGTGATGTTTGTGTAATTGGACAGGGTGATGGTAGCCAGGCGTGCATGACTCTGGGTCAGTGAACGAGCAACTGTCCACTAGCACAAGAGGGGCTCAGAAAAGCAAGCATGATCCTAATTGCACAGTGCTGTGGGTAGTGAATTAGAGCTTCAGGATTCAAGCAGGGTGGCACCTTGGCGAAACTGCTTAACATTGTCACCTCATGGATCTAGAGGGTACCCCTACCAATTCTGGATCCAAAGACATTAACTATCTTAAATGGTCTCTCTAAAGTGTACTGCACTGAAACAATAATTTCTTTCCCCGCTCTTACTAAACGTCCTAAACTTATTTGCTCAAATACACATAAGGCACATTGCTCACAAAAAGTAGGGGATATTTCATTAAGGCATATTTCATTTTGGACTTTCCCCTATTTTTGTGAGCAGTATATTACTAATGACTAAATAATATCTGACAGACTTTATGCTTATGCTTTGTCAGAAAGATTATCTACTGAATGTGTTGTTCCTAAGGGCAGAAACTTAACAAAGAACTCTATTAAGTCTAACATGAATCTAAATGCTGCTACATGAAATTACCCCACCTGAACATATTTACACAGCATTGACACTCTCTTCAGAAGATCGCTGTAGCAAAGAAATCTACACAAACAGTTTGACACAGGGTTGAACACTTAAGACATAACAGAAAAGCAGGCCCATCCCTAGTAAAGTTATACTGAGTATGCATTTCACTCTGGAATACCGTCAGTATTAATCATTGGAACATACTGCAACCATTCAGTGTGTCTTTAATTGCAATGCAATGCCTATCATAAAAGAAAACATCTGCATCGTCAAAATGTCAGTACTTCTTGTTGCACAAACCACACAGAATATTGCTTTGGGTTTCAGCTTAGTCTGAAATTGGGAAATACGTAGGTCCAGTAAAATGGCGAAACTATTTTCACAATATACTGTATGTAGCAGATTATTTAATAGACTACAGTAAAATATTATAATTTATTTTTTTTATAAAAATAAAACATAGACTCCTGGGCCAATCTTGCATAGACACAGTCATGGACAAACTCCCAGTCTGTGCTCGTATTCATCAGGGTATTGATCTTCTGCTACATACCAGCCTGGACATTTAAACTTCACCATTCAGCATACCCACTGTGAAATCTCTTAAGCTTCATCCTCAGTGCCTGATACATGCTCGGACTGTCTCTTTGGTCATAGATCTATACGTTCACTTGTCTTGATTTCAAATCTAGCCCTTTTGCATCATTGCTACCTCTGATCCTGTGCATCAAGCATAGAGCTTCCTACGACTTTGCCTGTGATCTTCAAGTGCTGTTTGCATTTGATGTATTAAAGCACTGGTCACTCTGGAAAAGGCCGTCTGCTAAATAATGTAAATGTAAGCTATGTTGTATTTAATAAACAGCCCTTCTTAGACCTGCCATCATGCATGTCTGGATTAGCATTAAAGAGGTAAGGCAAGGCAAATTTATTTATAAAGCACTTTTTACAATGGAGCATTGTCTTATTTGTCTTTAATTGAGCAAGTCTAGGGTGACGGTGGCAAGGAAAAAAACCCTGAGAGTAGAAAGAAGAAACCTTGGGAGGACCCAGACTCCATGGGTGGCCTACATGTTAATTAAGTCAATATTTAAAAGTATATTAAAGTAATAGTAAATTATTAAGTAAATAATACAATTGAAATCAATAGTAATGTTTAAGTTAGTAATAAAATAATTAACAAAATAGATTTGAAAACAAAATAGATTTTAAAATCAGTCCTTTGTGGGAGGTCCTTGGAGGCACATCGTCTGACGATAATAAGACAATAATGTATCCTTGCTACAACCAATCTAGTAGCCAAAGCGGCATTTTTATTAATTTATTTTCAGGGCTGGTGGAGTTCATTCATCATTCATACAGCTGAAAGAGCTTGTTTTCATTTTAGAGATTTTAGCACAAGTAGTATTCTCCCTGATAAAAAACCAACACAATGAATCAGACCAGATGTAGCATTTCATGGGTTTTCACTTTTTTCAGCTACCTTCCGGTGGAAGCAAGAGGTCAAAATGTTAACCCGTGTTTAATTACAGTGAGGACTAAAACTCAAGGCTCAACCTCTTTGCCTTTACTTTGCCCTTCTAAAAACTACCCTGGGGGCCCCTGTTTTCAAGACAGATAGCTTTCACATTAACACTAGCAGCTTAATCATTACCCATTTGTCAGTGTGTGTGGTGCTTGTGTGTATATGTATGTGTGTGTTGCGTGCATGTAGCACTAGCAACGACTCAACCAGTTCTTTCATACTTACAACATGCGCCTCACAGCCCAATCACACTCATTTATGAAGTTCATTCATGCAACACACACTCCACGCCCCCACACAAGGTTTTGCTATGCACACACCAACTGCATTCAGCATTATCTCCTTCTCTGATCTGCGCAGATCTGTCTTGTTCACACTCAAACTAACATGGCAGAGGGCACGAGAGTCACTCAGATTTGCCTGAGGCACCCCCTTCCCCACCACCACCACCACCACTACCACTACTCCCTTTTCTGAACAACTCTTCCTTCACACAGCCATGTCAGAATCACACACAACCCACACCTCCATACACACACATCTTTATACAGCAGGTGTACCTTTCGCCCAGCAGATACCTTACAGATAAAGTTCTCAGTATGTGTTCCTTAACGCAAACCAGAGGTCTCAGTACAATCTGTGACGAAGGGAAGCCACAACCCAGCACTGAGTCTCCCTGTGCTCATTTCTACTGAACCCCAGTCTGGCTTTAATCAAGCCTACATATCAGATCTTCTCACTTCTAACCCTCCGGACTACACAATTTTGTCTAATGTGCTGCTGCCAAAGTAAATGAAAGGCAACACTTCAGATAGGAGAAGTGAAAGTTTAACTCAGGGAGTGCAGGATCCATGCTTGAATGTAAACCTTGATGCGTAATGTTAATTTTTACGTGCTGGCAATATCCTGTTATGTTGGTGTAACACATTTAGAATGAGATAAACTAACTCAAAACTAACAGAGGTGTGTCGGATAAACTGAGTAAAGATCTAAATAAACACTTTAAAAGTAAACGTTGTGAATTAATTCAGATGACTGAGGTAGTATACAAAGTTTAGTGTCAGTTTATTCAGCATTGTAAGCTTTCAATTACGGCTAGAGTTGTCCTGTGCTAAAGTTGTCCTGTGAAGTATACAACTTATTGAAACTACTAAAATAAATGTAAATATCAGAACATGCATATTTAGAAATGTGCATAGCAGACCATGTGATGTTTTCTTTTTAGGCTCAGCTGCAAAAGGTTTAAATAGCCAAAGTAGAATCCCTAAAACTAAAGAAATTATTAGCCCTATTTTATAGTAAATCTGCAGTTTAAATTGTGCATTGTATAAAAATTACGATATATGTCACTGCTGTACAAGCACTTATTTTATCTATACTACATTTAAATTTTTCCACATACTGTATAATACATGTATGACATGAAATCTCTGTTATTCTATTTACAATTGTACTGTGATATAAGATATAATACATTATTGCTGTTTTATGATAATAATATTCACATGTTTGTTTGATGTTGGTGAATAAATTACAGAAAATTGTGTAATAGTTATTGAAGAGTTGCACTGTTATTAGTAAGTAAAATATACAACAATTATGTGCAACAACTATATACAGAATAATTTATGTAATGGTAGTAACTGTAAAAACAACACAACAACTTTTAGTGCTATAGCAGTGGTCCATAATTATAGAGTATAGGCCTATACATTGTACATTATGTGGATTTTATGTATGTGTGTGTGTGTGTGTGTGTGTGTGTGTGTGTGTGTGTGTGTGTGTATGTGTTGTGTGTGTGAGGCTTTTCATTCAACATGCTATTTGATCTCTTTACCCTTGTACAAAAATGTATCCAATCTAGGCCACATTGTCCTAACAATGTAGATCACATTGTTTAGCTTTACTAAAGAATGTAAAACAGAAGTAATAATGGACGCTGAAACAGGGGAAGTCAGACTTACACAAATAATGCAATAGGAAATTTTTTTACCATAAAAGTCTAAATGATTTTGGACAGTGGAGCAGTACAGACTTCATGTTGTAAAACAGCATGTTTATTTAGCTCTTTACAGCTCTAGCTTTGCATTTTTTGTTTCTGGTTGTTCTTCCATTATCCTCAGAGAGAAAAAAATACACATTGGCATTTTAATTTACTTAATTGTTCTTTTGTTTGTGCTATTTATATATAATAGCTCCTGTTTTCATAAGGCACAGGCATTTTGACACTTTTAACGTACACATAAAAATCTCTGGCTAACTTACTCGAGGTTTTATTCCTGCACTGGGCTGCGTTGTTCGTTTACAACCCGTTTATCTACTGCGCATGCGCTACAGCACCGACTTCTACAGTTCAAGCACGCTTTGTTTGCGTCTAGCTGATAAACTTTTCCTGAGACGAACTGCTTTGCCAGTCTCATCACAAAACAGTTTCCAAAACACGCCGAGTAATAGGTAAGACACAAAATCCCCCGACTGCTAGACCTCTGTAGTTAAACTCACACAGTTACTAGCCTACTAAAGCTGAGCATCGTTATCACGTCTCGTGACCGTTAATAAACAAAACTGCAACCTCTAATCAAACTTGAATCAGGTCTGCTTTTTCTGCATTTGTCGTGTTCACACGAACCGTCGGTTCTTTGTATAAAACTAGTTTATTTACCCTATTCAGGCTGTTTCACAATTACGCCTTAGTCACCCTTATATCACAATCACGTCCTATTCACATTTAAATAATGATTTAGGCATAGTTATCCCGATGAATCTCTTACACGGTTGTTCACGAGGATCATTATGTTGTTTAAACAGCACGCACTTTCTTTCACTAACCTTATCATAGTATCCTGCATTAGAACTAATAAAGCTCCAAACCAGTTAACTTCAACCTTTAGTTCTATTATTTATTCCATAAAAACCGCCATGACAGACTGTTAGCCCCAGTAGCTGAATACACACGTTTAGTGGAAGCGTTAAAATAAACTCATGCGCTCATTCTCACGCGCAACTCGTCAAATGTCACACCTCAGATGCTTATTCGGCAAATAAGCCAAAAGCAAAGTAATTTATGTCGCACTTAAGGTAAATACCTGTATGTTAGGCAACTTTTATACAATTTAACAAGAGTCATTTAAAGCAGATTTAAAGATGTTTTATGTAATTATTATAATATAATATTATTATATATAATAGTTTAGACACGTTGGTCTACCCTTATGAAAAAAAATAGTTTAATACCGTTTGTTAGAAGAAAATGTACATTTAGATTCCATTTATAGCTTATATATGTGCAATGGTCGTGTAGGTACAATTACGCTCATCCACCAAAGCGTACAAAATATGTAGCATTGACCCAACTCTACTTTTAATTTCCAAAGTTATAGCTCTATATACTAGCTATATTGTGGCACGTCGTTTCCTTATCGTCTTCCCAACTTTAATGTACAAGTAGGAAATAATAGTTGTATTACTAAATGAAAACGTCTCCCTCTTGAGCTCCCCATATATACTCATTTTTTCAGTTGTAAAGAAAGTAACTTTACTCTTAAGTAACTAATCAAATTTGCTGATCACAATCTCTTAATTTCACACCACAAAGAAACCAAAATATAAACATGCTGACTGGAAAAAGTCCAATGCCTCACAAACAAAAAAAAATGTTAAAGTATCACTCACTCAAAATATCTTCAGGCAACCACAAATAGAGGATTAGTCATTTGTGAAACTGAACAGTAGTGCTTTATAGGTTTCATTTATTTAAGGCCTATCTTTTAAGTCTCCTTAGTATGAACCTGCAATAAATGGGGCATTAATAGTACCATCGTAATGACATGCAGATTTTTCTACAAGGGGATCTAAATATGCTAGCTAATAGAAAACACAAAGAAACTATATAGATAGGGGAAATAATTGTTAGTTATTTGTATTATTCAGAGGTCCAACAGTTGTCCATGTAGCCTAGACTTATGTATCTTTCAAGGCTCTTTAAAATGTAGGCTCTCGTATAAAAGACAAGAGGCTCATTTCTAAATTAAAATTCACAGGTGCACGTCTAAGCTCCCTCATATATTCCTCAATATTACTAAAGGTGACAGAAATGAATTTGCCTGGATGATGCTTATACACGTACACATATTACGTAATTGGTGATTATATATA